>PVHP010027962.1:11735-23568 GCA_004024765.1 Zapus hudsonius
TTTTTTTTCACTACAGTGGCTAATGTGAATCCTGAAGCTATGGCAGAGACTATCTGGCCTGTGACATTTAGAATATCTGCTATCTGACTCTTAACAAAAATGTGCTGTGCTCAGCCTAACTGTCTAACAAGAAAGTCCTTCTTTGGCAGTACCAAAATGCTTTGCTGTGGGCTATGATGGCTTGTTCTCTGACAGGATAATTGATGGTCTCTGGGATCATTTGAGCTCTTTGAGAGCCGTTGCTATCTATTATCAATTTTGTGGAAAGTTCCCTACTACCACTTTGGGCAGTCTCTCCAAAAGAGTGACAGATTAAAGAACTCGTGAGGTCCTTTCCATTGTAAGCGCTGATTTGGGGAGAATAGACAGTGTCATCAATGGGAAATGACAGCACACTTGGAAGGTTAGTTATCAGTCTCTATATACGTCCTCACGTTGGGCAGATGCTGCATTCTGCGGGGATGCAAGTCCTCTTCAGGATGAGTGTCTTTTAAGAGTTCAGGAATCTGTTTTGCTCATAAGGAGATATGAAAAGAACTCGTTCTGGATAATAGATCACAACTTGTGGACAATTTTCCCCTATATCATCACAAACAGTGATGTTTCTAACACTTTTCTCCTAGGTGGCATTATCTCTAATTTACTGGAGAGGCCTGAAAGTGTTTTGCAAATACCTAGGGACATTCTTTAACAGGATGATACATTTATAGTGATATTGGGTTACTGATGACTTCTCACAGCATCTGCTAAATTCAGCCCAGTCCAAGAAATGCACAGGAAATACATGAAATACACATTTCTCAAATTAGGAAATATTCTGCTACTTAAGTTGTCAAAACACAAATAGAAAGTTCATTCATCAGCTATGTTATGGCAAGCAAAACTAATGGAGACTTGTCAAGAACATTCCTGACTCTTTAGAAGGACTGTACAAAGTACAGCTAGGGATACAATATTATTAGGGGGAAGAGAGTAAGCCACCATGATAGTTCTTTGAGGAATGTAATTTTACTTAATTTAATTTCAGATGATCCATTACCATACATAAAGGATAAAAATGGAATGGTGAAGGGCTGGAGAGATGGCTTAGTGGTTAAGACATTTGCCTGTAAACTAGAAGGACCTGAGTTCAATTCCCCAGTACCCATGTAAAGCCAGATGCACAAGGTGGTGCATGTGCCTGGAGTTGGTTTGCAGTGGCTGGAGGCCCTGGTGTACCCATTCTCTTTTCTGTCTGCCTCTTTCAGTCTCTCAAATAAATAAATATTTTTTTAAAAAAATGGAATGGTGGGTATCACTGGTTATCAGGAATGGGGGATTATTTTTTTCACTCTAGCTCAAGCTGACCTGGAATTCGCTATGTTGTCTCAGGCTGGCCTTGAACTCACGCAATTCTCCTACCTCTGCCTCCCAAATGCTGGGACTAAGGGCATGTACCACCACACCTAGCACAATGAGATTTTTGAGGGGAAGCCAGAAAAGTGATAGAATTGTGTAGCATAATTGGAAATGTAATCGATGCTTGTGAATTGCATACTTAAAATGGTTAAAACCGCAAATTTTTATAGTATATATATTTTTCCACAATTAAAAGAAGAAAATAATATTTTTTGTTTGTATATATTGTGGACTTTCTCTTCTAAAGGGAAGAAATGGGGCATTTTTCTCACCTTAAACACCCTGGGAGGATATTCTAAAGGACCATGGAACAGCCAAAGGAATAGGCATTAAATTGCATGCAATCGAGAACAAATTCTTGTGAAATAAAAGGGTTAAAGTATAAATCACAATTATTTTGAAAAACCACTTGGCAGTCTACACTAAAATGGAAACTAGGTATATACCATAATCCAGACATTCCACTTTTAAGTCTATCAAAAAGCACTGGGCTTGCATGTCCACAGAATTACATAGAGTGTTACATAACAGCTTTGTCTATAATACCTTCTAAATAGAGTAAACAAAAACTAATTTATATCAGATTAAGAAAATGTATTATAGCATATTTACTTAGTGACATAATTATGTCTTAGTGAGATTAACTATTGCCACACACAAACACTATAGAAAAATCCTTCCCACCAAATGCTGAGAAAAGACAATTCAAAGAAATATCCACTGTAATAATTCAGTTAGTACTTTCTTATCAGGTTTTTAGTGTCTATAGTAATTATAAGCTTGTCCTTTCTTAGATTCTTGGTGGGTATCATGACCTTTCTCTTTTTGAGGTCACTGCCCCACCTATATTTTTAAATTATTCAGTCTTTCTTTTTCTTTTGGCTTACGCTCAATTTTATTAATTTAATTTATGCTCTAATCTTTATAATTTTTTCTTTCTGATTGCTCTGAGTTTGACTTACTGTTATTTTAATTTGGATTCTTAATATGGAAACTTAGATAATTTAAGACCTTGAGATGGCTCAATCAGTAAAATGCTTCCCACCCAAGTGTGAGAGCCCGAGTTCAGATCCCCAGTACCCTGATTTCCTAGACAAAATAGCCTCCCTGAAATCTTAGTGCTTGGAAGGTGGATTAGACAGGGGGATCCCCTGGAGCAAGCCGGCTGGTTTAGACTAGCTGAGGCAGTGAGCCCTGGGTGCTAGTGATAGACCTTGTTGATTTTTTTCTCAGTGATTGATCTATTTGTCTGCACCTTGGCTGAGGACTCTTTCAGTCTCCAGAAGCCCTCTTCCCTTGTTCATCAATGCCTTAAGGCTACATAGATCACTGCATTTGCTGTGACAGAGCCATGCACATGAATATGAAAAGAGTATGATAGAGCAAAAGGGTCTTATCTTGGAATCTGCCTATGGAAAGATCTCTGTAAGATTAATAAAAAATATAGTCACCCCAATTCCCACATTACTATGAGAGAATCTTCATTATTTTCAAAATTTTAGGACTTTGATCAAGATTTTAAAATATCTTTTGGATATCAGGCTTTGAAAACCACTGGTGCAACTCCATTCTCTTAACTTAATGGATTATTGCTGTAATCTCTCCTTGTGTGCCAACTTTTATATATGAGTTTAAATTCTGAATTTATATATACTGATGGTTTGTATTACAGCTGTTTCCTAAGCCCTTCCTGTGACTTTGTATGTTCATATTTCCCAATAGAGCTTATTATACTTTGCAGGTGGTGAATTCTTGCTATATACCAAGGCACTGTGGTGGAGGAGTAAAGATATATACTGAAGTGACATCGTAAGGTTACTTTTCAGTCCTAGGCTGTCCCTTGCATGAGCTTTAAATTTTTTTTTTCCTGGAACACGATATGGCTTCCTCTTCTTTCTGTGACATTATCCAAGGTTTTCTTTCCCCAATCTGAGATGCTTTGTACATCTTTTCTTTTATCATAACTTATGTCTATTTACTTTCAATTTTTTCATTATCTAGTTGCTATAGAAAAAAAACACATTTTTGGTATCAACAATTAAATGTAATCCACAAAGTATGAAATACTTATTGAAAATAAAATGCCCCCATACCCTCATGAATTTGTGGGTAACGCTCATACTGAATCCCCAGCTGTGGGAGGTGGAGCCTTCCTGGAGGAGGTAGGTTATTGGGGTTGGATCTTGAGGTATATTGGTTAGTTAAACCCTACTGGGCACTTATTAGCCTGCTCACTCTTGTTACTACCTCCCAGCTGATATGATGAGATGTGATACTCAGCCTCTGCAGTGCCATGCTTTCCCTGCCAGGATGAAATTCCCTCTAGAGACTGTAATTCAAAATAAACCTTTTCTTTCCATTGGCTGCTTACGCATCCAAAAGGTCTGATGTTTATCTCTGCAATGAGAAGGTAACTAACACAAAAGAGCTAGTCATCTTGGAAGGTCTAATGACCATAATTTTCAACCTTTTTTTTAAAAAAAAACATAGCAGATATGAAAGGTGATTCTCAATTGATATGGAAAATTGCTCAAGTTGTTCTGGATTCAATGATTATTTACTAATAGTGGAGTGATAGCTTTGGTGTTCTCTGATGAGATTCAGTCTGGGACACAAAGAATACAATATGTAACTGAGAATTTCAGCACATGCACACACTGAAATTTGATTGTATTCCCCTTCTTTGACTTCCCTTCCCCACTCCTGTTCCAATGAACACCTTTCTCTTTCCCAATAGAACTTCTTCTCTTTTCATGTCTCATTCATTTTGTTTTTCTCTATTCTCTCTATCAAAATGTCAGTGGGCTCAATGTTGTGCAGGACCAGTGGGGGTAATATATCACTGTGAGGTCATGAATGCACAGGTGAGTTCAGATTTTAAGAATAGTAACCCAAGGTCCTCCTCAACACCCTGAGCACACTTTCCAATATCCCTCAGGTCAGTTCCTTTGGTAACTTGGGGTGAAAACAGCACCATAAATTCACCTTGCTTCACTTGATGCATAGTTACTTCTTTTATTGTCAGCTATTTTTTGTTTGTTTTGCTTAGATTCTTCCTGCTCCCATAAGGGCACTTAGGCAAAGATATTTTGGTAACAGTTTTCTGAAAATCCAACCATGTATCTCTTCATTCATTCTTCAGTTATTTAATCAATATTCACTATGTGTTGAGCACCACCAACTTTGTAGGAGCAGCTGGACAATCCATTCATAAGGGAGGTGTGATGGTTAAGTTTATTTGTCCACTTGACCAATGTAATAAGACATAATAATCTTGGGAGGGTCTCTGCGTTTGCCTGCAGGAAGGATTGACAAATTCCTTTTAGGATTTTGGAGAAGGGAGGAGTTCCCTTCTCCAGAGTGAGCCCTTTCCTCCAGTGGGTGGGCCTTCCAGAAGGAGACTAAATATAAGGAAGCTTAAGGGGAAGGAGATGCTCTTCCTTCCTCCCCTGGTTGCTGGTGCTTGTTCGTGACTTGCACTCGCATCCTGCTGGACATCAGAACCCAGTTTCCTCAGCCTCACATCATGGACTGTCAGCTGCCACTCCCCAGGGAGCCATCAGGCCTTCTGGGCTGGATTGGGACAGCCGAGACATCCAGCCACATGGACTGAAAAGCTACTGGTTCCTTCAGCTGTGGGCCTACAGATTGCTATTGTTGGACTGTTGTAAGCTACCCCAATAAATTCCCTTTTATTATACTCCATTCTATCAACTCTGTTTCCTCTAGAGAACCCTGACTAATACAGGAGGCAAGATAAAAAAATGAAACTGAGGTATGGGACTTGCTTTAGATATTTCATTGTTGTTTTGAAATCCTTTCTTCTCTCTTTTCTCCCTCTGTTGTTCTATCATATACATACCCTCACAAACATTTTTTTCTTTCTTTTTTTTTTTAGGTAGGGTCTCACTCTATCCCAGACTGACCTGGAATTCACTATATAATCTCAGGCTATCTTCGACCTCACAGTGATCCTTCTATCTCTGCTTCCTTAGTGCTGAGATTAAAGGCACACATCACCATGCCCTACACAAACATTTTTATACAGAGAAGCATTGTCTTGAGGATTCTTTGTAAAATCCAAAGGGAGTCTAGAAGAGATCTTATTTATGGTGGATTGGTAGGCTTTGATCCAAAAATATATCAACATATATATTATTATTATTAGCAAAATTGGTTTTAAATAACCACATAGAAATATTTTCAGATTTCCAAAGTACAGCTCAGTGGAACATAAGATTGGTAGGGTAATGGACCACCCAGAAATCTTAGTTAAGCCTTCCTGTTTTCAGAGGATGCAAGGGGAGTCTGGGTTATAATTTTTTTTATCTGTTTATCTGATGCACATTTTGTTCATGCCTTTTCTTTGAGGTTGCTCTTTAGAATAATCAAGAGATGAAAACCAACACTTACTGAGTATAACTATAACTTACTGAGTATCTACTGTGTGTCAGGTGCTAGGTGAACTACTAAGATATACTACACCTTGGAGTTATGGTTTGGTGGGGCGGGCAAACATTCACATGCCTAATGATATGAAAGGCAGGAAGGTTTATGTGTCCTCAGATATGAAACTTTTCTGGAAGGGAGGGCTCCAGAAATAGTTATTTCAATTGGGAACCAAACAGTTCCCAAAATATAGCTGCATTTTGCTTAGTTTCTTCCAGAAAAAAAATGATGCAACATGGACTTAGCATGCCATGTTACTTGTAGGGCTCAGCTGAAAGGAGTTTCCAATTGTTCTCATGGGTACATGCCCAGTAATGAGCTTAGAGCCCCGAGCCAAGTTGTTATAACAGTTGCTTCCTCCACACTGTCATCATGTAATAATTAGAAGCCTTTTGTGTTTGCTGGCATGGGCAGAGCCTGCATTTTGAAGAAAGTTGTTGAGTTGCTCTGAGGGCTAGCAAACAGAACCAGAGGAAACCATCATCACTGATGACACTTGCTGGGTATCGTGAGCAAAACCTTGTTTTATATAGCATATAGTATATTTCATAGGAAGGGTGTATCTGAAGTGATAGATTATTTTTTCTTTCATTCATCATTATGAAATGGAATGCAGGGTTTATCTCTAAGCTATTTTTCTTTCTTTTTTATTGGACATTTTGGTCACTTGACATAAGATGAAGTTATTGCTGTTGATCTTTACCCAACCTCATTGAATTCAGTTTTATTTCTGGCTTTTTCTTCTTCTCTTAATTGAATCACAGCATTTAAATTGGAGGCTTAATTGTGGGAAGATTAATTTAAAGAAGTCATAGAATCCTCCCTTTGCTTTGAATGCGTTTATTCCCAACGCTTTAACATCTGGGATGAGATAATATGAATGGACTGCGTTTTGGTGGAGCTGTAAACCTACTATTTATCTTCTTCACTAGTTAAATATAAACCATATATTTAGGTAACATACTAAATATTTTGATTTTCATTACACATGTATTTAAACACAGCTTCTGTTCCATATTTTACCTGCTGCCCCATTGTAACAGCCATTGGAAGCATATGGGATAAAAGTAACAGTAACAGGAAGTGGTGGACCTGTGTTTATTTCCTGTAGTCTCAGCCACTCAAACAAGAGCAAGATGTGCCAGAAACCCGCTGCCACCCCGCTACATCTGCTGCCACCCCCCCCACGCCCCTGTTCTCAGGTTGCATTGCTACCAGTGGCCCCAATGGTCAATTCAGAAAGCAGCTGCTCTCCAGGTGCCAAGCTCTTGCAAATTTCTGTTGTGTAGGGAAAAGCCATGTAAATTACAGGAAAGCAATGCATCTTAGCTCTAGCGAATGGAAATATAATGAGTCACATTTGCATAATGAAAAATTTAGTAAAGTCACAAAGTATATAAAGACATGGAATTAATTTCAATAATATATTTAACTCAATGTACCCAACATATAACATGTGATGTGGATATATTCTTTTTTAAAAACAGCATTTTTTCTTTCAGTTAGTATATACTAATTGTACATATCAACGGGACTCTGTGTGATACCTCCACACATGCATACAACTTGTCCTGATCAAATCCCATTTTCCTTAATTTACACCACTCCACCCTCTAAGCATTACTACCTCCCCCCCATTAGCCAGCCTTCCAAACTTTGGCATAGGAGATGGAACATTTAGGATTTGTCTTTCTGTATCTGGCTTTGTTGTAGGAGTTTAACTGGGGAAGATTAATCTATTCATCCCAAACAGAGAGGTCAAGGACAGAACAAAGTAACAATTCTGCCCAAATTCAACTTGGTGAAAGGATGAGTTGGTGAGGGGCTTCTTACAGGAGATTGGGAGCCTGGGTGGGGGGCTACATTGTCAAAAAAGTCCCCCCTTAGCATGGGTGATGACTCACAGAGATGCCTCCCTGCAACTCTCTAGAGAACATGCAGGCAGCTACATCCTCTTCCCTAGAAGCTGCTTCGGGAGGGACCTGGTGAGTCTTGTGAGTGTCATGAGTTTCAAGAGGCTCTCTTTCCTCCAGAGAGAATGTTTCAATGTGGTTCGAAATAGCTGTAAGACTTATTGCATTTACCCAAATATCCTCTAGGTATTTACGTTTTGCTGAAAATGACAGGATTTAAAAAATTTTTTATAGACAACTAGTATTCTATTGCATATATAAACCACATTTTAAAATCTGTTAATGAGAACCTCTGCTGATTATATATTCCAGCTATTGTGAATAGTGGCATAACAAACATGGATGTGCAATTATGTCTTTGATATGCTGATTTCATTTCCTCATGATGTATATCTAGAACTGTGATAGTTGGATAACAGGGTAGCTCCCTTTTTAGTTTTGAAAGGACCCCCCATACTGTTCTCCATAATGGCTCTAGTAATTTATAGTCCTACCAACAGTGTGATAATCAGTTCCTTATTATTTTTTGTTGTATAACAGCATGTGCTAGCTTTTGTTTTCTTGATAATAGCCATCCTAACTGGGGTGAGATGGCATCTCAATGTTATATGGCATTACATTTCCCATGGTGGATAAGATAATGAGCTTTCACACACACACGCAGCAACAGTTACTCCTTTGTATTTTGGAAGTGTCTACTTCAGATCATTTCATTTTAAAATTGTATTCCTTGCTATACTGTTATTTTTTAAACTTTATTTTTTATTGATAGCTTTCATAATTATAGACCATAAACCACGATGATTCTGCCCTCCCCATATCTTTTCCTCCCTGCCAATTAGTCTCTGTTTTGTTTTGGTGTCATCATCTTTTTCCTCCCATTATGTGTAGGTATTTTCAGGCACTGTGAAATTATGAATATCAAGGCCGTTTTGTGTCTGGACATTTGCGTTGTAAGCAGTCCTAACCTTCCTTTGGCTCCTACAATATTTCTTCCACCTCTCTTGCAACAGACCCTGAGCCTCTGGAAATGTGATAGAGATGTCCTAGTGCTGAACACGCCACTGTCATTTCTTCTCAGCACTATGGTGTCTTTTACATTAACTCAGTGGTCACATCATCTGAAAAAGAGAAGCTTCTCAAGCCAGAAGTGAGAGTGGCATTATTAGTTGAGTATGCTAATTAAAAAAGGACTTGTAATAAAGTTTGGTTGGCATAATATATATGCTTAGCCAGACAGCAGCAGGTGTTACTCCCCTAGGGTTCATGACCTCCACCACTATAGAGTTTTTACTAGGTTTTCAGTACCAGGCATGCTTTTCCTCCCATGGAGCTGGCCTCCAGTCCAATTAGAGAGCAGTTGTTTTCCCCCATCACAGACATGACACTCTTGCCCCAGTTGGCCCATTTGGCCTGGCTGGCCCATCTTAAGGCTTGCAAGGTCCACTGCTGTTCATCACCATTGATGACTTCTCTCTCCCATAGGGCTGCATGCAGCCATAGCGTTTTCCAGCTTTCTGTCAGCTGGTTCACAGGGAGGAGGTTTCCAGCTTAGCTCCAGCTTGACCTGCAGCCCAAGCATATGCAATCTTCAGCAACTTTAATGCAAAGCCTTTGAAGTTTAATGCACACTTCACACCAAATACAGTTCCTCCATGTCTGAATGGTGTAGGAAAGACTGAGGCTCGATGAAACACTGCACGAAAGACCAGCCAGGATGGTAACATGTGCCCTGTTTGATCTCTACTTTCATTTTTCACCATCATTCCTTGCTGCTTACCAACAACTTTGTCTTCTTAGTTTCAAATTTATCTATATCTACCTTTGGGAAAGTCTCTGGCTCTGGAGAGTTATGAACTTGAGTAAAATCACCATCCATGGTGAGACTTTAGTTCTGGAACACTTGATCTGTACCCATTTGCTAACCTCAAGGATAGTTGTTTCTATTGCACTATCTGCAGAGTTTAAGGTTTAGCTATATTATTTACTGTTGCAGTCAGTTTGCCTTTCTGGGACAAGCATCCAACGAGAAGCAGCTTCTGTCACTGCCCACTGCCTGCGGGGGCAATGATAAAACACACACACATATATACACCACATATGGGTGGAAGAATGCACATTCTCTCTTTATTGTTCTCTCTCAGATCTCATTGCTCATACCTCATACCTGTTACCTCATTGCTCATATCTCTTCATCTCTCTCTTTTGCAGATATGCTACAGAATATATATATATATATATTCTGTAGCATATCTGCAAAAGATATATATATATATATATATATATATATATATATATATATATATATATATATATATCTCCTTGCCAATCAGGGAGCTATTTATTGGTCTATGACAATAACCTGTGGGCATGATGTGTAAATAGCCTAATCAGGACTACCTCCTGAAACTCATTAAGCCAAGCCCCTCTTGGCAGGCTGTCAGGTGCCGTCCAAGACTAAGCCAGGGTGTGCCTCCAAAGGCCCCCAAAGGCTTTCGCCCCTGACAGCTTCTGGGAGGAAGAGGTTTATTTCAGGCTTACCTATTCCAGGGAAACACCACCAATGGTGGAAGAAGCTGGCATTCCATAGATTCATTGCAGAAAGACATCCCCAAACAGCCAGCACCACAGACAACTAGAGCTCCAACAGAACACACCTGGTAGGGCTGGACTTACATCCACCCCCAAACACACCTTAGAGCTGGACTCCAAGATCTGCCCCCAGTGACATGCTCCCTGTAGCAAGGATCTGCTTGCTAAGGGCGCAGGTTGCAAGCTCAATTTTAATAAAACATCTGAGTCTTTGGGGCCATACATTCAGACCAGCACATTTATGAAATATATATGTATATATATGTATATCACACTGTTAGGCACATATTTGATGTTCAATTACTGAAAGTTATCACTTTTATATTTGGTATGAGAATATCATAAATGGGCTTTTCTTAGAGCAGTGTTTGGTGAGGCGGTAGATTGGCCTCAGAGTTTATTCTCCCAAAGATGATGATAAACTTCATCTAACTGAAGAAAACTTGGGCCTTAGGAGGTGGCTCCCTATCCAAGCAGCTTCCTTTATACAGTATACATTTTATAACCAAACGCTTTACCATCCTGCAATAAGATTCATAGATGACATAATCTACTCACAGCTGCAATCGTTTGAAAAGCTAATACCATATTGCAGAACACTGCAATTTGGATAGTACCAAGGACAAGATGAATAATGTAGTGGACATTTCAATATGCAAACGCATAGGCAGATAATAGATCCGTACAAACAGTCCTTGTGAACAAGGCAGCTCTCAAGCAAGGCTGATAGAGTTGGTTCAGTTACCAGAAGTGGCATTTTTCATTGTGCCTGTCGGTTCCTCACAGTGCAGATTACAGAGCGTTTCTTGGCCACAGCTGTACCTCACCACTAAATACTACAAATACTATTCCAGGACTTCTGTGATTGTCAAAAACATTCCTGCGGCAAGGGACAGGATCCCTTGCCACAAGGACTAATACAGACAGCCCACGAAGGAGGATATACAACTGATCAGGGATGGGGAGGGGGAGAATTGGGGAAGTCGGGATAACAACGCATGGTTTGCCCACTAAATAATGTAACTCATTATGGACAATAAATATTAAATTAAAGGGCGGAGCAAGATGGTGACCGAGTAACAACTTCGCCAGGACTCTCCGAAAGGTTTGACCCCCCTCAACTGGTATCCAGGCTTTGGACACCAGCCGAACCCGAGTTCGGACTCTCCCTCCCTCCCGAACCCCTGGGCTGCAGCAGACGGGGTTCGCGAGCAGCTCTCTGCTCTCCTGTGGAGCAGAGGGTCGAGCCCTCCCGCCCCCACTGGCTCCCGCCATTATCCCCCGGGGCGGATTCCAGGCTCTCCGCGGCGGCGGAGGTTACATTGCAGGACTGAGACCCGGGCACCCGGCCTCTCCTTGGCATCGGCTTGGGGCCCACAGCAGGCTTCCCCAGCAGATCTCAGCTCTGCAGGAGAACACAGAGTGGGCTGGGCCACGGAGGTTTGGGGTCTGTCTGCAATACAGGCCCAAGTTTGGGGCCG
>PVHP010027963.1:0-23515 GCA_004024765.1 Zapus hudsonius
TGAGCACCCATATGTGTCAGGCTCAGTCATGCCTTACACTCACTAAATCACCAAAGGCACAGAACCCTCTGTGAGGCCACAAAAAACGAAGCAAGTTTAGATGTGGCAGGCTTGAACAATAATTAAACAGTGTCCGTGCCTTCAGAATATTTATTCCACTGGGGCTCGTAATGAAGGCAATGGACCATCAGAGCTAAAGAGAGAAAGAAAGAAATTCCTTTTGATTTATAATATAAATAAATGAAGATGTTGAAAGTGTCTAATTGTCCTTCTCTTCTGAGGACAGATACTGGCAATTATCCACGGCCCCTGCTATTTCTGCTAACACTTATGTTTAACATTGATGGAGCCAAATTTTAGATCACAAGTTTTGTAAATAACTCACGGTGAGAATAATATTTGTCCTTGGCAGCGAGTTGGTTCCTATTGTTTCACGTTGGCTGTGTGCTGGGGAAGACACTGGGGACCTCTGTGATGTGTCACAGGAAGTCATGGGGCGACAGGCCAGAGAGAAGCTCCCCAAGTGGCTCAGCTAGTTGAGAGAGAGAGAGAGAGAGAGAGAGAGAGAGAGAGAGAGAGAGAGAGAGAGAGAGCGCGCACCTGAGGCTGATACAGGCTGGCTCTCTAGAGTGACAGTCTGCTCAACTGTCCCCTCTCTGTGAGAGCAGCTGGTATCCACCATCTATCCATCTATTAGAGAATGCCACTGACGGAGTAGGTCATTCATTCTCAAAGTGTGTCCCTGGGACCATGGCATCAACCATCTGGAAACTTGTAAGCGATTCTTAGGCCTTCACCCCAGTCCTGTGGGATTACAGAGCCAAGGGGCAGAAGCCAGTAGCAGGAGTTTCAACAATCCTTCCTTCCAGAGGCAAGATGACTCAGGGTGATCCTCTTTTCAGGCTTCAGTTTCTTTCTATAAAATGAAAGATTCATAGTAAACATGTTCCTTCTACCCACTGCCTCCCTAAGGCACATGGCCAAGCTCTCTAAATCGATCCATCTGTGATGGAAATATACATAGCTGGCAGTGTACCATAGTGACGGAAAAGACGGGCTCTGAAACCTGACAGGCTCCTTTCAAATCCTGGTGCCGCTATTGCATTGCACACCCACTCCATCACCTGAACCCACTGTGCACTGAGTTCATTCATTGGAAACAATAGCACCTGTGTCTTATGACTTGTTCTGGGGAACAAGCCTAAAGTGTGAACAGAGCCTAGTCGCATGCCTGTCTTTCTCTCCCTAAAATATTCTGAAATTTTGGAGGTGGGAATTATAGTTTATACAGCTTTATTTCTCATAGATGGGCACTATATGAAAATACTATTAAATACTTGCTAAAAAAAAAGATAATAAATTAACAGTGTTAAAAACACCAAACGGCCCAACATTGTGGTACACTGGGATTGTCAAGAAAGCTGAATTGTTAAAAACATAAACAATTCTTTTTAGAAGAGTTAATTATTTAGAAATAAGGATGCTTATGAAACCTGTGATTACTTCCTTGTTGTGACCAGGATAAGATGAATAAAAGGAAGGCAGTTGATACCACTGGGTGCCTGTTAGGTCAAGTCTTTAGACTTGGTTGATGTACTAGAACCTTCAATCTGATAATTGTTACCTATCTGTGAATGCACCAAGGCACATGATTTACAAGTATTCATCAAAATCAAAAGGTAACCCCAAGAAGTAAGGTATCTCTCTGAACTTCTCTAAGAGTGACTAAAGCTAATGTCTAGCCGTAATAGTGAACACACACACACACACTCACACACACACACACACACACACACACACCCCTATAATCTGATCACTCAGGAGGCTGAGGCAGGAAAACTACAAGTCTAAGGACATTCTGGGCTACATAGTGAGAGACCCTGTCTCGAGAAAAAAGTCCTTGATCATGTAGGAAGGTACATCTCACTCCATTCATGCTATTTTAAGTAGCTTCACTATTATACCTTTTGTTTGTTTGTTTGTTTAGAGTCTCTTTGTATAGCCAAGGCTGACTTGAAAGGTGCCATCTTCATACCTCAGCCTCCCAGGGGCTAGGAGGGCAGGTATCCACCACCACACATGACTTTAGCAATTAGATTTAAAAAAAATTTTTTTGAAAATTGAAATTAAAATTTTCTAAATTTTCAACCAATGCAACAAGGACACAGACATCTTTCACTATGTTAAAAATACAACTGTCTGGGTGTGGTGGCACACGCCTTTAATCCCAGCACTTGGGAGGCAGAGGTAGGAGGATCACTGGGGGTTCAAGGCCACTCTGAGTCTACATACTGAATTCCAGGTCAGCCTGGGCTAGAGGGAGACCCTACCTCGAAAAACCAAAAAAAAAAAAAAAAAAGCACCCAAGGACCCACAAAGATTATTATTCATTGAAAAGGCAGCTGATATTGCTTTAGTCCATTCAGGTTTCTATAACAATACACCAGAGACTGGGTAACTTAAAAAACAATAGAAGTTCATTGCTCATAGCTCTGGAGTTTTTAGGAAGCCCAAGATCAATACTAGCAAGTTTTGTGTCTGGTAAAGGCTTTCTCATTTGCCTTTGCCTGAAGAGCCTAAGAACCCAGGTTCGACTCCCCAGGACCCATGTAAAGCCAGATGCACAGATGTACAAAGTAGTGTATGTATCTGAGTTCATTTGCAGTGGCTAGAAGCCCTGGTGTACCCATTCACATTCTCTCTCTCTCTCTCTCTCTCTCTCTCTCTCTCTCTCTCTCTCTCTCTCCCCTTGCAAAATAAATAGAAATATTTCAGGGTTCCTTCATGAACTCATTACTTCTCCAAGTCCCCATATCTTAATGCCTCGGGGGACAAACCTCCAGACACCATATATAGCAGAGATCGTTAGCCTGGTCTGTCCGGTGGCACAAACACCACTCGCTTCTTCCTGACGGTTCTGGTGGCTGAAATTTGGAGACCTAGAGCTGCAGGGCTGGATCCTGATGAGGTCTCCTTTGGCCTGTGGATGGCTGCCTCCCAGCCTCCTCGAATGGCTTCTGTTTCCACACTTGCTTTTCTTAGAGGCCCCACCCTGTGACTTCATTGGACTCTAATGACTTCTGTGGGTGTTAAGGTTTTAACACATGGGGGGGCACAATTCAGTCCGCAGCATTAGCTCACGCCTAAAAGGCTGGTTTACGGTGAGTGCCAACCACTGCCAATGGCATCCGTCAGGCATTCGGTTCGCAGCTGATGTAATGTAATGTCTACAATAGGATGCAGAGTGTCTGTTTGGAAGATTCTCCATGGAGCATGCATTTTCATAAATTATAACTGGTTTAACTCATCTTCAGAGGAACTCTTTAAAAACTCAAATCACACAACTCCACCGCTCCCATTGTCTTGGCCATGGGGTGTCCATTAAAGCCTGGAAAGAGTGCACGCCTGTGCTCATGCGCCCAGAACAGAGAGCTGCATTCCAACCTCTCTCCAAGAGACACATGCCCAAAGGTGAGGTGTGCTGAGGCCTAAGCAGTGTCTGTTCGAGACACTTGGTCCATGACAGTCAGAGTAGCTCCTTCCCTCAGGGAAGCCTGAAGCCTTCTCAGGCTGAGGGGAAAGCGGCTGGTTTTGTTTTTCTGTCCCCTCGCCCTCTCCCCTTCCTCCTGATCCCCAGGGAAGAGATCACATATCAGAGAGAGGGCCCTTCTTCAGAAAGACTGGGGTGTGTCTCTGAATTCTCTCCGAGGCCTCTGTGTATTCGAATTTTTATCTCCAGGGTTCAGAAAGAAATAAACACTGGTATGGGGGGCAGGAAGAGGCTTTTCTCCTTCTAGGAAAACTCCAGATGAAGAGTTTATGCCTCCAGCTGCCTTAAATGACTGCACTCCAAACTCACAAATGTTCTTCGTGTCAGAGGGACCACTCCTTCCTCTCTTCTTTCCCCATAAGCCAAATTTTACAACCCAAGTTTATTTTGATGAGATTAGAATCTCCAATTCTAAGTCTGCACTTCTGTTTTGTTGTTTTTGAGAAAGTCTAACAAAGTCGGTGTCATGGGGTAGAGTCTGATGGGTAACTTGGATAGCATTTACAATGAGTGAGTTGTAGCTCATTTTTCAGAGGAATATCAAAACTGAATCTCCACTCCAGCACTTCTGTAAGGATGGGTAAAGGGCAGTGAGCGGTACCGGCCCTACTCAGTATGTCACTCTTTGGGGCCTGTGGTTTACCTTGCTGTTCTGAGATTTTTGTGTTTTTAAATTTCAAAAGTGATAACACCAGAAATAAGGGCATTTGGTTTGGAAGAATCACCAATGAGAGTGTTTTTCGTGTCTTTCATGCTTCCATGGAAACATTCTACCACGCTGTTGAAGTGTAGGTTTGTAAAAATACTGGTAGAAAAGAATGATTTAATAATGAAAAATGGAGAAAGAAGAACATAACATTTACTGCCCTGTGATTAATATTCTCCCACTCTTCTTTGACTGTACACCTTCCCTTTATCCCTCCCTTACCAGATCTTTCCAGGGCTGAGAGAGCTTGGTTCTGTGCCTATTGGTTTTGGGGATTGTTTTGGTTTTGCCTAATCTTATTTAGAGTAATAGACTGCTAATATTCTTAGTTTTTGACATTTGATTTTCATATGGCTTACACATCATGTCATTGGGTAGCTTCTAGGACCTCTAGTATGCAGACATTAGTAGAAGCTGGTCTACAGAGTAGTATCCAGATGTGTAGTCCCAGGTCACATGCCACGGGGCCAGCAGATGGAAGAAAGGAAAGAAGTAGAAGGTAGAAGAGGTGTATGGCAAGCTACAAATCACACAGCCAATCACACAGCTACAAATCACACAGCCAATCACAAGACAAACAAGTTTAGTCCCTCCCACCTCTACTGAATGGGAATATTAGACCACATTAACCAATATTGATGCTTTAGATTTTGGGACCCCATCTTCAGGCCAAAGTAATTTTTAAAAATCTATATTTTTGTCAGATATTCTAATTTTTTTTAAACTTGGATCATTGATTGAAAGAAATTGATCCTCACACTGTGTGCAGCTTCAGTTCACAACTTCTGGTGGAGGAGCAGGGAAGTTCTTGATTCATTCCAGGTCCTGTAGGGGAGGAGGGAAGCAGGTGCCTTTTGGATACAGATGAAATCACATTAAAAGACCACACTTTTCCAGCTCAGTTGTCATTGCCCGTTATATAAGGACAAGACCTTTCTCTACAAACAGGCAGCATCTCCTGAGGTCTCAGCCTCAAGACTTTGCAAGTCTTCAGGCTTCCTAGAGGAATTCTCCTAGTGACCCTCAAACCCTACCTGGCTGCTTCAACTCACTGTACTTCCTTAAATGGGAAAGGGCCCTTCTCTCTTCCATAATATAAATATATGACTGTTGTAATATTTCCTCATTTCGTTGCTTTGTTTTGGCTTGTTTAAGCCATTAGTCTCTTCTTCCTTCCTGGTATGCTCTCGGACTTCAGGGTTGGCTGAGAATAAGATCAGCTTGAGTCCATGCTGTGGACAGAATCAGAAATGAGTACTTCCCCTAACCCTGTGGTCTTTACTCATTCCAACTACCATGCCAGACTTCCTCCCCCTCGGTCTCTCCTAAATCTCCCCAGTCACACCTTTCGCTCCCCAAATGGAATTTGTGATACACATCTGAAAAACAAAAAAAAAACACTGAATAACACTTTTAGATATTGTCAGAATCCTTTTCCAACTGCCATTCTGGCCAGACCCCTTGTAGAAGTCAGTCAGCCAGTCAAACAAGTAAACTGGATTGGAGTCAGCTACAAAGAACCCTCCAGCCTCTAGTGATCATGACTAAATGTAAATTTAAGAAAGAACTCCTTGGATTATTTTTAAATTGGCCATACTTTATATTATCTGTGTCTTATGGGAGAATTTTTTTTGTATTTTTTTGTTTATGTTTTGCTTTGTCTTATTTTTAAGACAGGACTGTATAGCCCAGGATGGCCTCAAACTCACAGTGATCTTCCTGTCTCAGGCTCCCAGGTACTTAGAAGCATAATTTCTGCAGGTGGATGGTTAGTTCAACTTCTGTGTCCCCTACCATTCCAGAGATATATTATTACTGCAGGCACTTGGTTGGGATACAGCCACAAATTATAACAATGTCCCTGTGGTTAAATGAGCTCTTTCATAACCCACTTTATTACCTGGTTTTTCAGGATGCAATTTTGCAGAAAGTGGAGGTGATGTCAGTGAATAAGTAAAAAGCATGACCTGAATTCTGAACAACAGTCTACAACATGTCAGCTGATGTGGGAGGGTTTGTAGGGACTTTTGCTCCTATTCATAGTTGAATTAAGATGCTGATCACAAGTTCTTTCACTTAAGAAATGATAGGTGTTTTCATTCAGTATCCCTGTACACTGAATAGACATGCATGAGTTCATATTTGATGGTGTTAGTGGGGCCACCCCTAAGATCCTCAGTTGCTTGATAGCCTCAAAGGAGACTGTCTGTGAAGTTAAGAAGTAGGTCAATGTCACCTGTCACCCGGAATCATGGAAAGTGCTAGAGACTCCAGATTTCTTGTCTTATTAGTAGAGAAGGAATTGGGAACCCAAAGAGGTTAGCCACTTGGCCAAAATGACAGACATGTCCAATAGAATGAGATCCCACAAGCTCATTTTCTGAACAGTCAGTGATGGATTTGAATTTGCACAAACTAAGTTCAGCTTCGGAGATGGTTTTATATCAGTAAGTTACCAGGATGACATCCATCAGTCATTGAGGAAGCATAATTTCTCAGTGAATTTGGAGCAACTTAACTCAATGGAATTCGCCATTGTGTTATAGAGTAATTGGTATGGACTCCTAAGCCAGTGTTGGGTTGGGCAACCTGGCAATTATCTCTAGCCTCAAGTCCCTTAGAACAGGTGACAACTTTAGAAGCTTCTAGATGTTTTAAGACAAACTGAGTGGACTCACCAGCTTTCCTTCCATCAGTCTGTTTCTTTGTGATCCCTTCTTTTAGGTCCCCTTCAATATTCATTTAAATTTCATTAGACCTAAGTGAAAGTACCTGGCAGGAAAGCTACAGTATGATTTACATTTTCTCAGGACCCCATTCAAGTGACTGGGCACAAATGGAATCATGGTTGCTGTCCTGGCAGCTCAACCCAATGTCTGGAGGCTGAGACAAGACTGACAGATTAAAGAGCCACAGCAGAGTGGAGAGGACAGTTTCTATGAGGGGACACTGCTCGAGAAAACATAGTTATTAACTGTGGTATGTAACAGTATATTGACAGATGAGGAAAGAAATCTAGGCCGAGTGGTCACTGTGGGCATCGTGCCAGGTGTACCAGCTCTCTACTTACTGGAAGTCAACCATCCTGGACAAATGGGTCCTTTCTCCACCTGACTCCTCCTACCTGCTCCTCCCCAGCCTTCAGCTGTTAGTTTATACATCCCTTCCTTAAGGAAGCCTTTCCTGGCATCTCTCAACCAGGCCTGCTGTGCCCCCCTGCCTGGTGTATATCTCATCCTGCCATTGGTCACCTGCTCCAGAGATGGCTGTGTGTCTGGCTCCCTGGCCAAACTCCAGGCCCAAGCAGGACAGAATGTCCCTGCTGTTTGTGAAGGTCACACTTGAGAGGAGCAAGGAGCACATCTTGAAATCCTGAAAGCACATCTGAAATACTCAAGGAACTGCATCGAAGAGATGTGATTTTTCTTATATTTTCCTGTCGTGGTAAACCTCAGCCCAAGGTGAGAAGAGTTGAAAGGCTATACCTCCTCCACATGAGTGGGCTGTGTGGTCAGAGATAGAATACCCAGTAACTAACATGTCCATGCAGAGATGGATCACCACAGTGAGACGTAGGAGGCCATTCAAACCCCAAAGGGGGGACAGAAAGATTGCTCAATGGTTAGAGGCACTTGCTTGCAAAGCCTACAACAGTCTGGGGTTCAATTTCCAAGCTGCCCATGTAAGACAGACCCCCCAAAAATAGTGCATGCACCTGGTGTTCACTTGCAATGCCAAAAAGCGCTGGTGCGCACACACGCACACACATTCATGTAAATAAATTTAAAAAGAAATAGAAGAATATCCCAAAAGTATCTCTCCAGTGCTGACCCGACAGAATCATGGGATTTCAGTCCCTCTGTCCTCTGCTAGAAAATATGCTTTGTGAGGCTGAGATTGTAACTGCTTTATTCATCAATGTTTCCAAGACCGTGTTAAGTGGATCTGTCAGGCGGTAACAAATGTGAACTGCGCTGGTGGCATGGGCTAGACTTTAATTAAGCGTTTACTTCTTTGACTGGACTCAAGCAAGCCATAAGTCAAAACACGCTACCATTTGGCATCCCCAGAGTAAAAAGCAAGGGACGAGAGTCCGAGGAATCATGTGAGTAACCATGCCTTTCCGAGCAGATTCTAGATGAGATCCGTCATATCAGCCTGGGATCTGCAAGGCACTGGATTCACCCAGCTGGTTCCCAGGAAGGGTTGAATGAGACACCTCAAAGGGGTGGGGGTGGGGTGGGCAGGACGACATAGGGTTGAGGAAGTCCTAGGGAGGGCTGGCACCATGGAGGAACTTGGCTCAGATACAGCTACTATGGACCAGAAGACCCCAAATCTACAATCCACAAAGAAATGGGAGAAATACTCCTGTTTCCCTCTCTTCGTGCCTCGTAATATAGGTACCTTCCACTAGCCAAGCACAGTGGGACCCCAGCCAACCAGGGAGCAGGGTGGACATACGGGACCCAGAAAGATAAGGATGGAGCAGAAGTGTGGGGCAGCACACAGAGGACACCATCACAAGTTTATTTTGCCCTCTTTATATATTAATTCTACCAATAATTCATATCCATTCATAAAAATGTAGAGACAGACTCAGAGTGGGTAATGGAGTGGCTGGCCCCCTCCCCATCTCGACTGCTGGGGTTCACAGGTTGACCTTTTTTTTTTTTTTTTTTTCTAGGTAGGGTCTCACTCTAGTCCAGGCTGACCTGGAATTCACTATGTAGTCTCAGGGTGGCCTTGAACTCACGGCGATCCTCCTACCTCTGCCTCCCGAGTGCTGGGATTAAAGGCGTGTGCCACCACGCCCGGCTCACAGGTTGACTTTTAACCCTCTGTTTTTTCTCTCTCTCGCTTCTTTCATAGACTTGTAAAGGATTTGATCGTTTTTATTAAGGATAAACTGAAATAAATTTGGTTACACTTGTTTTGTGACCTAATTAAGATAAACCTGCGGTGGAACAGAGCACTCTTTCCTGTCCTTTGTTCTGGTAACATAAACAAGTTACTTCATGTTCCCCTGTGGGAACTGGGAATTAGGCAAGCACTTGGACTCCCAGAAACTTTCAGCAAGTTTGACTCTGAGCTTGGATACCGAGTCATTAAATAGAAGATGAAAGACGAGACCAACTGGGCTGACCCATTGAGACTGCAGCGGGAAAGAAACCTAAACGAGAGAGACATGATTGCAGTCTATCTTCCTCTTTCAATATGACTTGATGGACAGACTGAGAACAGGGAAAGAGAGAAATTAGGAAAGAAGAGAATAGATGTTTGTGTTCACAGTTCTTGGAAGTTTATAGCTGTGGTGTCCACACTGCAGCTGCATCAGAACACTCAGAACGCTTGGCATTCATTCCTGGAGGCTTGTCGTGCCCCATTCTGCTTGACAAGAACTCCAACGAGGGAGAGACCACGTCCATCACTGCTCCCCGAAGGAACCAGGGACTCGGTGAGCTGAGGGCAAGTGGTCCATGCTGCTGAAGTCAAGAGAAGGGGTCCTACTGCTGTCCCTGTGTCTACTGCTTTGCCTTCTGACAGGCAAAAATCTGTTCCCATGGCATTTCAAACTGTTGTAACTAAATGCTCAGGTCTAGTTGCCTTCTTTAGTTTAAAGCAAAACAAAATCCTGGGCTGGAGAGTGTCACTGGCCACCGCCCACGGGGGCAATGATGAAACACACACACACACACACACACACACACACACACACACACACACACACACCGCTTATGGGTGGAAGAATGCGCATTCTCTCTTTATTGCTCTCTTAGATCTCATTGCTCATACCTCATTGCTCATATATATCCTTTTCAGATATGCTACAGAATATATATAGAGAGAGCTCCTTGCCAATCAGGGAGCTATTTATTGGTCTATGACAAGAACCTGTGGGCATGATGTGCAAATAGTCAGTCAGGATTACCTCCTGAAACTCATTAAGCCAAGCCCCTCTTGGCAGGCTGTCAGGTGCCGTCCAAGACTAAGCCAGGGTGTGCCTCCAAAGGCCCCCAAAGGCTTTCGGCCCTGACAGGAGAGATGGCTCATCAGTTAAGGCACTTGCCTTCAGTGTCTAAGGAGCTGGGTTCAATACCCCAGTACCCACATAAAGGCAGATGCACAAAGTGACCCATGCATCTGGAGTTTTCAGTGGCTAGAGGCCCTGGTGTGCCCATATATTCTCTCTGTCTCTCTCTCTCTCTGTCTCTCTCTCACACACACACACACTTTCTCTCTCTCTCTCTCTCTCTCTCTCTCTCTCTCTCTCTCTCTCTCTCTCTCTCTCTCTCTCTCTCTCTCTCCTCTCCTTACAAATAAATAAAACTTTTTTTTTTAATCCTGGTAAGAAAGGAGGCATCTCAACTCCCTGAGGCATATGGTCTGCTTTCCTGGAGTAACATTTGGTCTTGTACACATTTCTGTCTGACTGGGATTGTCCCTTGATGTGGCACAAAAAAGGCCAAATGAATGTACACTCCACTCACCATGCGTCAGTTCTAGAAATTACGATTATATAGTGTCCCCTGAGATAGACCCACGTGTTCACAAGCCATGCATCATAAAAGTTAAGCTGCCACCTGTGTACTGTTGGTAACTTGGTAACTTTGTGGTGGGAGAAGGCTATGGTGATCCCCAGGACAGTTGCTGGGGATGGTTGTAGGTGGGGACCCGAATCAGTTTAGACACTGATTAAAATCTGTTCTAGCCAGGCGTGCTGGCCCAGGCCTTTAATCCCAGCGCTCAGGAGGCAGAGGTAGGAGGATCACTGTGAGTTCGAGGCCACCATGAGATTACATAGTGGCTTGCAGGTCAGCCTGGGCTAGAGTGAGACCCTACCTCGATAAAACAACAACAACAACAACAACAAAAATCTCTTCTAATCGGTTTGTACCTCCCTGCAAGCTTGCATCCTTACCTCCACTGTTTTGGATAATGGCCGCTGAGGACACCATCAATGGGTCCAAGGGAGGCCTGGGGAGAGCTGGGACCCCTTCTGTACTCCCATTATGTTGGGAAGAGCTGCGTTGAATCAGAGGGGGAAAGGCCAGCAAGCAGGGTCGTCTCCTCTGCCAGGAAGTGAAAATGGTGTTACTCTGAATTTATAAGAGGCTCTGTTTTAATTAGTATTTTAGAATACTATGGCAGGATTTTAACAGAGCACCCAAGCCCTTCTACAAATTCAAGTGCATTGTTTTCATGTTTCCGAAAGTATAGATTGTGTTGAATGCCTTTGGTTATGAACGGATTCGATGTGTGTTATCTCTTGGGGGGGGGAAATGTGTCTGGAAGGAGACTGCATTCCCCAGGGATAATTCCTTCATTGTGCTTAGCCCAGAGAGTCCTCTGGTGGTGTCCTTAAAGATGGGACTGATAGATGACTGAAAGTAAGAAGCTATTTGTAACATTTTTTTGCTTGCTTGATACGTAAAAATTGCTCGGCTCAGAGATAGCTACGACTTGATTTCATCGCTCTGGACAATAAACCAAATATCCTAATAAAAAAGACCAGAGTGTAAAACAGAGCTTACAATTGGCCTCCACACAGAAACAGGAGCCCATGGAGGAATGCCTTCCAGAGTTCCAGAATGAGTGCCCGAAGGCCACCTCGTTCCCTGCATGGCTGCTGGTAGGTACATGAGGGAGAAATGCAATCCCAACACGATTGCCAGGGTGACTGTGAAAACCAGCGTGCTCACAGACAAAAGGTACTGTGTGTTTGCCGGCTCAAATTCTTAGGACCGTGCCACCATCCTGACATTTGGGGGAGCTGGGTGAGAAACTGGACTCTTCTGTTGGGTGATCTGTGTACCAGTAACTCCTGCGGTTGCTATTGTTAGACTTAGGACCCCAGGACAAGCAGAAAGTGCCTTTCTGCTCCTTCTATACGCAAATGCTTTTGCCTAAGACCTCCGTCTTCTGCAGAAAATAAATACTTTTTAAATTTGCCAAAACAAACTGGTTTGCCATTAAAATTATTTCACCCTTTCAAAAGAAAACTGTCAGGCTAGCTGCTTCTTTTGGCCAAGTGTGTAGTAGGGCTCGAGTAACAATAGCAAACTAGTTTGTAGCTGGTGACATTTTCTGGGGTTGAAGTGTAGACAGAGTGTGTGCAGATTTTCAATAAATAACAGCAATGCAGAAGGGTGTTAGCACATTACTGCTCACTTCCAGGAGGAAGATCGGTCTGCCCTTCAAAGGGACTTTAATGTGATATGTGGCACTTCTTGGTATGCAGTTGGCTTTAATGTTTGCATATTTGTTCTGTGGTGAGCTCAGAAAATGTAATATATTTTTCTTAGCAAAAGAAAAGGTTCTAATAGGCTAAAAAACTCCTTACGAATGTTTTGTCAATGCCTGAGCATCAGAAAATATTTGGCTTTGTCAGTTCTCTTGGAAAATGGGAGATAATTGTAGTGTCTTTTTTTTATTTGAAGCAGAGAGAGAGAGAATGGGCATGCTAGGGCCTCTAGCCATTGCAAACAAACTTTGTGCATCTGGCTTTATGAGGTAATTGAATCCAGGTTGTTAGGCTCTGCAGGCAAGCACCTTAACGGCTGAGCTATCTCTCCAACCCTTGATTTGCTTTTTGAAGCAGGGTCTCACTAGCCCAGGCTGATCCAAAACCCACTCTGTAGTCCAGGCTAGCCTCGCACTTACAGGGATCCTCCTAGCAAGTCCTGGGATTACAGGTATGAGCCACTGTGCCCAGTAATTGAAATATCTTAAATCATAAGAGAAGCCCCTCCCCGTGCCAAATACCTCAGCAGCATTTAAAATGTGTGCCATGTATAAAATACTACACGTGTTTCAAAATACCTCTGTAATCCTTAGCATTTTGTATCCATACGTGTGACGTTATTTTCTAAGTCTGTCTTACCCAGTATTGATTTTGTGAAGCCCAACATTTTCTTGAGTGTCAGAAGCATCTGCATGTCTCTGCCCTTTCTCTTGTCTCTGGACACTCATCACTCTGCTTCTTAGAACTGTTGCCTGCCTGCAGAGTTAGAAAAATATCTCATTAAGTCAGGCCTTGAAGTCCCTGGAACTGTCCTCCTATGTGTCCTCCTCTTATTCTCCCCGGACAAACCCATTGTGTTCTCATTCCTAAAAACCCTAGATTGTCCCCTGAAATTGTGGCCAGGCTAACTCTTAGCCTGGTGGCCATGGCTCTATCACCTTTCTTGGTGATAATAGAAATTTTTTTAACTGATGACTTTTAGCTTTAACTAAAAAGAGTTGGGCCGGGTGTGGTGGCACAAGCTTTTAATCCCCACACTTGGGAGGCAGAGGTAGGAGGATCACTGTGAGTTTGAGGCCACCCTGAGACTATATAGTGAATTCCAGGTCATCCTGGGCTAGAGTGAGACCCTAACTCAAAAAGAGAGACAGAGACAGGGTTGGTTTTTGTATTACTCTTCCTGTTGGTGTGATCAAGTACCTGGCAAGAAGCAGCTTAATGGAGAAAGAATTTAATATTTCACTCACAGTTTCAGGGGATTCGTCCATTGTGGCAGGGAAGGCATAGCAACAGGAGTGTGAAGCAGCTGGTCATATGGTATCCACAGTTAGGAAGCAGAGAGAGATGAATGCTCAGTTCAGTTTCTCCTTTTTCCTCAGTCCAGGCTCCCTGGCCCATGGAATGGTGCCACATTCAGTTAAGGTGGCTCTTCTCACCTTACCTAATCTAGAAACTTCCTCACAGACTTGCCCACCTGCCCGGAGATTTGTTTCATGATGATTCGAAATCCCATCAAGTTGACCGTCTAATACAGATCTGAAGTGCTTTGAAATCAGAAAAGCCCTGAAATCTGTAACATGTGGAATGCTGACATAATGTCACCAGTGGAAAATTCCAGACCATGAAACTTCTTTTCATGCATACAGTTATATAAAATTAACTTCAGGCTATGAGCCTAGGTGCATAGGCATTAGAAATAAGCGCCATGTTTATACTTGGGCCCCATGTCCAAGATAGCTCGTTAAGTACATGCAAATATTCTGGAGAGATCAGAAGCCTGACTGACTGGTCCTGAGCCTTTTGGGTAGAGGTTCTCAACCGTTAGTGGGAGTCCAGTCCCCATGGCAGACTTTTCCTTTTTAATTATGAGGACTTTCGGGTCCTATTTCAGTTCGGATGCCTGCTGGCCTGCAATACCTTCCTTGCTGGCTTGTGCTGTGCTTGCTGAACATGCCCAGGTAGGGGATGGTCTTCTGACCCTTGATCCCAGGAGACGAAGGGGGAAAAGAGCCCCCTCCCCTGGACACATAACCAGTGCCGGAAGAGAGTCACAAAGAGCTGCTTTCCAGTCCTGTGCCCCTAGAGAGGCATACATTTACCTGTGACTCAGCCCACAGGGAGATTTGTTTTGTTTTGTTTTGTTTTTCAAGGTAGAGTCTCGCTCTAGCCCAGGCTGACCTGGAATTCACTATGTAGTCTCACGGTGGCCTCGAACCCACAGCGATCTTATTACTTCTGCCTCCTGAGTGCCGGGATTAAAGGTGGGAGCCACCACACCCAGCTCCCACAATGAGAAATTTTGCTGAGCCCAAACCATATCTTCATCCTGTGTTGATATTGGCAACTGAATCAAGCAACTGGGAGCTGTGAGAACACTGGCACTGTGACTAGTGTGTGTCAGGGGACTTGTTGTTGTTTGTTGTTGCTACATGGATAGACGTGGGTGACAAGACGGCAGGGCTTGGGATATGTGATGGACAGGCCTGGAACACAAGGCCACCAGAGAGCTCAGGTAGAAAACAGATGAGCTGTAAGAAAGCCATGTACTGGGGGGCCAGTGGACCCTGGCAAGAGATCCTGATATGAAGGAGCCTTGAGATGTGACTCTCTCCTCCCTCTTATTTTCCTCTCTGCTGCTATCCATCTTCAGGACTTGAGCACTATTCATGAGTTAATTCGTTCAGCAAATTTATAGTACCAGGATAAAGATGAGGCATAAAGTGTGTGTGCCTGTGCGTGCATGTTCTTGGTCTGAAAACAAAACTTAAAAACCTATTTAGAAGTAGACAGGTAGTTCAGTCAGTACAGTGCTTGCCTTGCAAGCCTGTGGACCTAAATTTTGATCCCCAGAGCCCACATAAAAATGCCAAGTGTGACAGCCAGGCGTGGTGGCGCACGCCTTTAATCCCAGCACTCAGGAGGCAGAGGTAGGAGGATCGCTGTGAGTTCAAGGCCACCCTGAGACTACAGAGTGAATTCCAGGTCAGACTGGGCTAGAGACCCTACCTCAAAAAACAAAACAAAAAAAATGCCAAGTGTGGGGCTGGAGAGATGGCTCAGCAGTTAAGATACTTGCATGCAAAGCCTCATGACCTGGGTTTGATTCCCCGGTACCCATGTAAAGCCAGATGCACAAAGTGGCACATACATCTGGAGTTTGTTTGAAGTGGCTAGAGGCCCTAGTGTGCCCATTCTCTCTCTCTCTCTCTCTCTCTCTCTCTCTCTCTCTCTCTCTCTCTCTCTCTCTCTCTCTCTCTCTCTCTCTCTCCCTCAGTGTGTCTGTCTATATCTTCCTTCCTGGAAATAAATCAAATATTTTTTAAAAGCTACGTGTGGTGGCACATGCCTGTAATCTCAACATTGGGGAGGCAGAGACTAGAGAATCCTTGGGGCTAACTGGCCAGCCAATCTAGCCTACATGGAATTTTCTAGGCCACTATGAGATCCTGTGTCACAAAATAGGTGACCAGTAATCACAACACCCAAAATTGTCCTCTGGAATCCCCATACACATGCATACAAAATATAAAACTCTAGGGCTGGAGAGATAGCTCAGCATTTTAGGCACTTGCCTACAAAACCCAACAACCTGAGTTTGATTCCCCAGTATCCACAGAAAGCCAGATGCACAGTGGTGCATGTGTCTGGAGTTTGATTGCAGCAGCTGGAGGCCCTGGCCTGCCCATATTCTCTCTCTCTCTCTCTCTCTCTCTCTCTCTCTCTCTCTCTCTCTCTCTCTCTCTCTCTTTCTCTCCTTCTTTCTTTTCTATCTCTCTCTGCTTTCAAATAAATAAATAAAAATATTAAATAAATAAATATATATTCAAAATACTTTAACCCCTCGTTATTTATAGATGTGGTACAGTTGGTTTCAGCAAGTGATATGAGAAGTCTTTGCAACATATGCAGCACCTCTCAGAATTGTTTCTTGTGAGAGAAAAATAAATAAATCCAAGGTCAAGATAAAAGTTGCTAATTGGATATCTGAGGATATGCACAGAGTACAAAGGAGCCAACAATCCAGAAATCTCAGTATATTCCAGTCCACCTAGGAGTTTAGCTCTCTGTATCTTCCACAGGAATTTTACATCTCCAGTAATTTAATTTAAATTCTCCAGAAGTTCAAATCCCCAGCTGTGACAAACCAGGGTAGGAAGAAAGAAGAGACAGTAACTAGACACCAAGACCACACAGTACTTACTCCAGCTGCTACCAGACCAGTGGGAAGAAAGGGAAGGAGAGTGGCTGTGGACACTGGGTAGAAGCTTATAAATCAAGTGAGGCTCAGTAGGGAGGGTGTGCCTAGGCCTTGGTGAGGGGCACACTTCCATTGGGAGGACAGAGGGGCTGCTGTGGAGGTCAGAAGGAAGGGGGAAATGTCTTCACAGTCCAAGAAGGGCTTCTTCTCAAGCTGCCTTTTAGCATCTGGGTTAGTGATCTCCAGCAAACTGGTGAATGTTGAGGGGGAGAACATTCCAGCACACGTCTTCCAAACAGACTGATATACGTTACCATCAGAAGCACCGATTAAGTAGCCCTGTGTATATTCAGCTTCATTTGAAAGGAAATAGGCATTAAAACAAATTATCCCATTATGTCATTAGCTTAAAATCACTTAATAGGCTCGATAGAAGTTGCTGTCTTAAAGATGATCTGCTAATGTTTCCATAACCACAGATAAATGCCTTAAATGGAACTTTCATTTAAATGACTCTAATCCTTTAAGATATTTGAGTCCTGACGACTATACATGGGCAAAATCCATACTTAGAACTTGAGTTTGGTGCAATGATATCTGTTTTCAATAGCATTTTTGTACTTCTGGAGACTTTTGTATAAAGAACTCAGTATCTTTTCCAAATACAAACCTTTTGACTCTTTATATTAGAACACAGGTATCATTTTAAGGACAAGTGGAAATTTAAAACCCCAAATAATTTGAAATCTGGGAGTTAGATCATTCTGACTTACTACTTAATATTTATAAAAATAAAAGCATAGGACTTAACTGTTTTTTGAAGAAATTCCTGTACGGTTTGGTTTTAAACATTTGCCTTCAGATGGAATTTTTAAAACCATTGTTGAAAGTCGAACTCCATAACTTCACTGACTTAAAAACTTGTCTTGTGAGCAGAAACTAATTCTCCACTCCACACTCAGCTGGGTGTTACTCAGTGTTTCACCCCCCTACACACACCCCACACATCCCTTGAAGAACTTATGTTAAACATGTGTGATTCATGTTCAAAGTGAGGAAGTGAGCTGCAAACTGTCTGAGCTTATTTTCACATGGAGTTTACCAGGAACCCGTGGCCAGAGCCAGGAAGGTAACCGGGCAGCATTAGGGGACTTGGGGGGGTTGCATTTGATATTCACAAAAGAATAGAAGTCGTGGGGTGTTGCTCAGTGAAGTGTGCGTTTTCCAGTTACCCACAGTGGTTCTATTGTCCTGCTTCTCAATTGAATGATGTCATGTTTCATTTAAGGCTCTCGGTGGTGCTGACTGTGGTCTGCACACAAGGGGGGGGGGAACGGCAGGCAGCGAGAAAGTTGCAAATCAGGTTTTTGTAAAGCCTTTGTGTGTTGGGTTTGAGAGATAAAAGCTGACTCATGCAATATTGCTGCGGAAGGCGCTGCAGGGACTCGTGCAGACTTCTTGCTGTACCTGCCCGAGCACCCAGGGAGGCCCCCATCGGCTGAAGGCACCCCATGGATGCATGTGGGCTCCTCAGTGAAGGGCAGGTAGGTGCTGACTCCCCAAGCTGGAACCCTCGGAGCAGCCCTGGGAGAGACTGTCACAGGGGGACTGTCCACCACACTGAGGGACAGAAGTTTGCTAGGCTGCACGCAGCATGCACGTTCTGTTGCAGACAAGTTATCTGACAGTGAGATGCAGCTGGAAGCAGCTTGTTTTCTACGTGGATCTGGACTGCAGTGTGTCCCACAGGGGTTTTGACCTTGTCTTTGTAGTGGAATGGTTTTCTTCAAGTGGGTCGAAATAACCGGAGAATTGCTCCTCAGGGATGGAGGTCAGGGATCTGAAATCCTGCGTTAACTGCTCAGTGCTCGAGCATGCTTTCTCTCTGAGCTGGGTGAACAGAATGAATGTTTGCAGATTTTCTGCATGGCAACTTCAGTGATGAGATTCCTTCCATCAGAGTCCAGTCAGTGGCAACGTTTGTTGACTGGGGAGAGGTGGTTTCCTTCTGAAGTGTCTATTGGTAGAAAGTACTTTCGTAATCAGCTAGATGGGACGCTCTTGTCTGTGGGAGTCTGATTTCCTGCTCTCTTACTGATTATCTGAATTTAGTGATGCTGACATTTAAAAAAAAAATTTTATTTATTTATTTGCAAGCAGAGAGACACAGAGAGGAGGGAGGGAGAGAGAGAGAGAGAGAGAGAGAGAGAGAGAGAGAGAGAGAGAGAGAGAGAGAATGGATTCACCAGGGCCTCTAACTGCTGCAAGTGAATTTCAGATGCATACACCACTTTGTTCATCTGGCTTTGCAGGCAGATGTCTTAACCACTGAGCCATCTCTCCAGCCCTGATGCTGATCATTTTTAATAGGTGTATCTCTTTGACAATTCATTACCACATATCACATGTAAAAATCAATTATTTTATTTGAAACTATTTAAATATCTGATGCAAACAGAGGCTGTGGTTTTAATTTCCTGAAGTAATTCTGGCAGTTTATAAAATAACTTATTGAAGAATAGGCATTTATAAATATAAAAATAAAAATTATCTACTCTACTTGGTAAACACATGCTTATTTTTTTACCATGTATCTTTTTACCCTTTTTCTAATGTTAAGAATAAATTAATATTTAAAATTCAAAAGTAGGGTCCCACTGTATATCTGTTTAGTAAACCATTTTTTTTACCTAAATGTGCCTAAATATATATTTCAAATACAGTTTCCTATACCTTTAAGAGATTCGGAGGACATGGAACATAATCACTTTACATCGTACCTTCCAGAAGGACTTATTTACTCTGCCTCTCTTAGACCCTTTGGTTTCTCTTCCTCCGTTTTCTTGAGAATGTTGAATGTACTCTGTGGATGGATTTATTTACTCACGGTGCTGTTGTTAGCCTCTTGGAATTCTCCTCTTCTTCCTCCTCCTTTTCTTTAAGAAAATGTTATTTTGCTTCATGCCTCCCACCCAACTGTGCAGCAATGTTTGGGAACAGAGTGAGTTCACCACAGATGAAGTCTGTGTATGGAGCTGTCATTGTGTGCTTACTGTCCCTAGGCTGACATTTTCACCCTAGCAGGAAGCTCATAGGGATCCAAGGGATCCGTGGGTGAGCGCTTAGTGCACAATCGTGAGACAGGAGTTTACACTCCCAGCTCTCATGGAGAAGCGTCCACAATGCCAGCTTAGGGAGGTGGAGACGGGAGAATCCTTAGAACTCGCTTGCTGGATAGTCCAGCAAATCTGTGAGCTTCAGGTTCAGTAAGCAATCCTGTCCCCAAAGTAGAGCTAGAGGAAGATGTTTTTGAAAAAAATTATTTTTATTTATTGAGAGAGAGAGAGAGAGAGAGAGATATGGGTATGCCAGTACCTCTTGCCACTGCAAATAAACTCCAGATGCATGCACATCTGGCTTTCCATGGGAACTGGGGAATTGAACCTGGGACAGCAGGCTTTGCAAGCAAGCATCTGTAACCACTGAACCATCTCCCCAGTGCTGGGATTAAAGGCATGTGTCACCATGCCTGATCCAGCCCCTTATTTTTCTTTCTTGTTAATATTATATATATTCATATATATATAACTTTTTATTGATAGCTTTCATAATTATAGATAGTAAATCATTAGAATTCCCTCCCCACCCTCCCTCACACCTCCTCTCCATCTCATTAATCTCTGTTTTGTTTCGGTGTCATCATCTTTTCCTCCCATTATATGTAGGTATTATCAGGCACCATGAAGTCATGAATATCAAGGCCGTTTTGTGTCTGGAAGTTTGCATTGTAAGCAGTCCTCCCCTTCCTTTGGCTCTTACGATCTTTCCTCCACTTCTTCTTCAATAGACCCTGAGCCTCGGGAAGTGTGACAGAGATGTCCCAGTGCTGAACACTCCACTGTCACTTCTTCTCAGCACTAAGGTGTCTTTAGAGTTATCCCAGTGGTCACTGACATCTGAAAAAGAGAAGCTTCTCTAGACAAAAGTGAGAATGGCATTATTATATGGGTGTGAACATTTTTTAAAAAGTGTTTATAAGGCAACTTGGTGGGCATAATATACATATTTAGCCAGACAACAGTAGGCATTTCTCCCTGAGCAGCCCCTTGTTAAATCTAAATTGAAAATAGGGACTTTCAGACTTTGGCAAAGTCTGTGGTCAACTTTACCAGCTCAGCCCTGGTGTGAGGATGCTGCCGAAGAACCTTGCTATTGTGGAGTTAGCGCTCCTGTCCTGACTCCAGGTAGGAAGGGGCAATCTGGTGTCAGCAAGTGACCTACTGGTCACTTTGGGGGTTAAGTTACATCCTGAAAATTGAACTGGACCTGGGAAAGCCACCTAGTTCAGCTGCCTCACTTACACGAAGGAGAAAACCGCAGATCAAGGTCAACGTGGATGACATACAGCTAGAGCAAACATAGAGATCTTCTGGCCAGGGAAGATTCTGTCATCATTTGATTTCAGCTCCATCCTAGAGGTCTTTCTGTGCACACAGTTGGTACTATGCCCATTATGTATATGTATGCACACACATAATATGTAGGACCTTTGGGTACATATACCAAATGCTCTACAAGTACCTTATGCTGAGTTTTTTTTCTTTCCCAATTTATAAATTCCTTTCTGCCTTATTATTTTATGAATCTATGTCCAAGTACCAGTAGTGGACTGCAATGAGAAACCAGTTTCTGATTCACAGTTCAACCCCAAGCACCATGTTCCTAACCTCTCTGGGGTTGACTGGTTCTTCTTTTTTGTTTTCAATTTATAAGATCTCTTGTGGGAAGATAGCTCAGCAGGTAAGAGTTCCTGCTGTGCAAACGTGAGGGCCTTAGTTCGATCCCAAGCACCCACATAAAAAGAAAAACAGTCATGGCCACCCCCACCTGTAACCCCAGAGCTGAGGGGAGGGGAGGACACAGGAAAGTCACTGTGGCTCCACTGGTCAATGAATCTGACCCAAAGCATCAGCTCGAGGTACAGCGAGAGTCTGTCTCAAGAAGGTCAGGTGGAAGGGTAATAGAAGCGGATACCAGTATTCTCCTCTAGCCTCCATAGGCATGTGGGGGGGGGTGCCCACCTGCACACACATGCGCACACACCACACAAACACACATACACACATACCAAGAAATAAAAACAAAACAAAACAAAAAGCTAGAACAAACCCAACACATTAGCTGGTTTCACCACTAAACATTCCCTCCTAATCTCCACTCAGCTTCCACTACTAGCATCTTAGTACATTCAGGCTACTATGAAGAAAACACCTTAGGATGGTATTATAAACTACAAATACAAACAACAGAAATCTATTGCTTATAACTCCAATGGCTGGGAAGCCCAAGATTAAGTCTCTAACATATTCACCATGGATCTTGGAATTCAGTAGGCCTGTTACTGGATGACCCCTCCATGGTGAAAGTGGAGAGCAAGCCTCTTTTTGCCTCCTGTGGAAGGGCACTAGTGCCAGTCAGGAGGGCAGAGCACCCCACTTGCACCTGCTTGGGTCCTTAGGTTTCAATATGGGAATTGGAATGAGGGGCAGGGAGGAGGGAGGGAGCCAACATTCAGGCCATAACAACCAACATAGGATTATATGCATCACTCCATTTACTATTATTTAAATAAAAATTGAATACAAGGAAGTAAATGTATATCTTACAAAATAACATAATTATCTAAAAGACCTCAACATCACATTATTCAATGGAAATAAATATGGATCATATATATTTTTTAAATATTTATTTATTTATTTTTAATTTATTATTTTGTTAATTTTTTTATTTTTAATATTTTATTCATTTTTAAGCAGAGAGAGAGAGAGAGAGAGCACCAGGGCCACCACCTTGTGGGTCTAGCTTATGTGGGTCCTGGGGAATTGAACCCAGGGCCTTAGGCACTGGAGGCAAGTGCCTTAACCGCTGAGCCATCTCTCCAGCCCTGGGTCGTATATATTTAACTTTTCATCTCCATGTTCTAGTAGACGCATATAAAAGCTAAAACAAACTGGTTAAATAACTTTGGTAGGATATTTTATTTCTCTCTTCTAAAGTATTATTTCAGTGTGGAGTCAATATGATAAACCATCCTTGAGGTATTTTGTCATTTTGTTTTCTACTAAGCCATTGAAATCCAGGGTGGACTTTACATGACGGCACATCTCAGTTTTAACTGCCCATTTCAAATGCCCACCAGCCACATGTAGACAATGGCTATGACATTGCACAGCACAATTCAACATATGAATATTAACAAGAGGAAAGGTGCGTTCGAAAGAAGAGTCCAGACAGGGTAGAAATCTCAAATTATTTTGAATGAGGGGAAAACAAGACTAGACAGTTTTTATGGGATACACTTCCTTATATGAGAAAACTATAATTACCTTCAAAGCAATGAGTCAAGGTAAAAAGTGTTATCCATTAGCAAATATAGTCTCCTATTACGTGCGATTATATGACCTGACTTTGAATGTCTTACTTATGTCTTTGGTAATTTTGGAAGGCATTTAGGTTGGGGCCGTAAGTTTGGCTGAATACTGTGGCTCCAAAATATCAGCAATATCCTGTGGTGTCTAAGTGTCAAATACAGAATAGATCCATCCCAGGGCCTCATCATGTATGTGGCCTGGTATTGAGCCATATGAAGGTTTCTCTGGAATAGTGATCATTCACATTGTTATTTCAGATTGACCTATGAAGGGGGCCCCTGTTGACCTGAGTTTCACATGTTACTTTTTCCTCACTTATTTAAAAGGCATTTCCAGGCTGGAAAGATGGATTAGTGGTTAAGACACTTGCCTACAAAGCCTA
>PVHP010027964.1:0-23960 GCA_004024765.1 Zapus hudsonius
TGGGATGGCAAATTTATGCAACTACTGTGGAGAGCAGTGAGGACGCTCCTGAATGGGACATATATACAGCTAACAATGGACCCAGCTATCACTCTACTGGGCATCTACCATCAAGATTTCACCCCTCAGCACAAAGATATTTGCTCAATCATATTTATAGCAGCTTAATTGACAATTGCTAAGAATTGGAATCAACCCTAATACCCATCACTAGATGAATGGATATCAAAGTTGTGGTACATTTACCCTATGGAATTCTACTCAGCTTTCGGAAAAATGACATAAGGAAATTTAAAGAAACATGGACAAATTTGGAGCAGGTCATACTTAGCAAACACACAGATGAACAAAGAGACAAGCCCTGAATATTCTCCCTCATATATGGTTCCTTACAAGGTTAAGCTTAAACTCTAAGTGAACCTGACACGTACATTGATAGAATGTAAAAGGGGATGGAAGAAATTGGGGGAGGAGGAGCTTTTATAATAAGCTAAACCAACAATGAATCAATGGCATGAAATCCTTACATACAGTAAGCTCCTGGTTAAGCTATGGGTGTTGCCTGGAAAGAGGGGCAATGAATGGAATGGACGGAAGCTCAACCCCATGAAAATATGCTTAGGCTTTCAACTCCCTTTCCCAATCATTGGTTGGTTTCCAAAATGAGCTATTGATCAAAGAGACCCACCAGGTCCCTAAAATAAGACATGCTGTTTTTCAAAGCTCTTGACTACATGTTCCCACCCAAAGGTAAGACCCTACTATGGACGATACCACAGAGTGTCATCACACAACACTGAGAGACCCTGCTATACCCAGAATGGTAACCAGCTCTCAGGTGATAGCATATATAGTGCTGGACAGGATTACATGAGCTTCCAGAGGACATAGGTCAATGATATTTTTAAAAAGCAGAGATCACTGATACACAATATGGACTGATGTACCAAGAATGATGACCACACTGCTCCATGGAAGAGGTCAGCAATTCAAAAGTGCACATCTGTACAATAGTGGTGCTAAACCTAGGTGGGTAATCAATGGCTTACTGATTGGATAAGCGATCCTTTCCTTGGCAAGGAACCCTTAAGTAGAACAGGGAAGGGTGGGAGGACTTGTACACCATTCAAAACCAATGATAAAACAATACTGTAAAATACTTATTTTCATACAGTAGGCTCTTGAGGAAGCCTTGGACATTGTCTGGTAAGAGGAGCCATACTAGTGTAGGAAGATTTGATAAGAATCAAAAAGAATAAATAGAAACAAAAACAAAAAAGAACAAACTTAGCCAGACACAGTGAGGAGAGGCACATCTTTAATCTCAGTACATGAAAGAATCACCATGAGTTTGAGGCCACCTTGAGACTACCTAGTGAATTCCTGGTCAGCCTGGGCTAGAGCAAGACCCTACCTCAAAAATAAATAAATAAAATATAAAGCCAACTAAATTGTCAATGTAGTTAACTAAATAAGGATAGCATCTAATAGAGGCACAAATTAAAAGAAAATAAGTTAAAATACAAAATGAAAATGGAATTTGAGAAAGAGATGGAAATGCTGAAGAAAAACGTAATGGAAAATGAAAATGAAATAACACTTTTAAAAGGCTCTCATGGCATCCTCATGAACAGAGTATGCATTGTGGAAGAATGGATATTGGAACTCAAGGACAAAACAGAAGACATAGACTGGAGTCCAAAATGAGAATTTAAAAAAATGCAAGCAGAATATAATGGAAATATGGGATACTTTACAAACACAAAATATTTAGCTCACAGGTATACAAGGAGGGGAAGAAACAGGCCATAGGCATACACAGTATTTTCAAGAAAATTATCAAAGAAATATTTTTTCTACTGCTACAAAAGAGAAACCCATCAAAATATAGGAAGTACAAAGAACACCAAGTGGATGGGACAATGAAGAAATTCCCCCATCACAGTATAATGAAACACCAAATGTTGAATACAATTAGAGAGCACCAAAGGCTCTAAGAGAACAATAGCTCATTACCTACAAAAGTAAGCCTGTAAGAATTACCTCTGATTTTTAATAAGACTCTGAATGCCAGAAGGGCTTAGAATAGGATATTACAAATTTTAAAAGATCATGGCTGCCAACAAGCTAATATGGCCAGCAAAGTTATCCTTCATAATAGACTGTAAAAGAAAATCTTTCAACTTCTGGGTAAGATGATGGTGCATTAACTACACCAAAGCAGACTGTGCATGTTAAGGAGCTTGTGTATTTGGAGTAGCAGTGTGTTTGGGGCTAGTTCACTGTAGGCTGAAGAGTGTGGCATGTTTGGGGCTGTGATCTAGGACCTCCAGTGTATGTGAGGTCCAGGCATCCTGGGATGGTGAGGGGCCCAGCATGTATGGGCGGGAAGTGTATGCAAGATGATGAAGTGCATGGTGCTTGTTTCGGGAGCCTAGTGTGTTAGGGGCCTGTGCACCTCTAACTGAAGAGGGACGTTAAGTTTAGGGGGCCTATGCACCCACTTCTTGCTGCCCACATCCAAATACATGTCTAACTTCAGCCACAAATCAGAATAGTTGACACAGTTGTAACATCCAAAATCTGTGCATTTGTAGATATGATATCCCGTACCAATCGGGTTCAAAGCCAGAATAGAACACTCACAGAGGAAATAAAACCTTTATCCCCATCCACCCTTCTTTCCACAACACATCCAAATTCCAGCATCCCTGTGGTACCTCACACCTACCACAATTAGGGAGCACAGAGATTTCTGGCAGGCCATGGTGGTATCAGTGTGAACTCCACAATCAGCTCAGCTGGAGAATGGTGGTGGAAGAGGGACAAGTGCTATTGCTTTAGAAGCCACTGAGTCACAGAGGCAAGGCATAGGTGACTACAGCCAGAGATTTATGCCTTCCAAATCAACTTTCCTATAGCCACCAGCCCAGAACTGATGGACACCTCAGCAACACATGAATCAGTGGATAAAACAGTATGCTACTCTAAAACAGAACACTCACTTAAATCTTATAAGGGTCAATATTTGCTCCATCCATAAGAAGATTAGACCTTTATCCCAAGATTGGTAGACCAACACACATGGTAAGCTGAGAACTCCCCACCAATGTTGCCTAGTCCCACAATAGAAGTTGTCACTAAAATATAGGGAAAACAAGAGAAATACAATACCAAAAGGAGAGTACAACAAGCTCAGGATATAATATCAAGGAGACTGTGACCAAGAAAATGGGTGAGCTGGAAGGAAAATTAAGTAATTGCATAAATGAAATGGAACAGAAAGAGTTCATATAGCATACAAGATAGATCACCAGGCTTAGATTTATCAAGGGAAATCTCAGGGACCTCAAAAGAGTGATAAACAAATTGAAGGTAGCCAACAACTAGAGGATCTCAATAACAAGCTAAATAAGCTTAATGAAGACAAGAAAAATGCAACAATAGACCACATACTAGGACATAAAACATGTCTCCATAAATTCAGGAAAATTGATGAAACTCGCTGCATCATATCAGACACCATTGTACTAAAGGTTGAAATAAACAAATAGAGAAACTACATCAACTACTGGATAGTAAACAATATTTTATTAAACAATGAATGTGTCATAGAAATATCAAAAAGGAAAAGTCAAAACATCTTGAACTAAATGATAATGAAAGCACAACATACCAAAACTTATGGGACATAATGAAGTCAGTCCTACAGTGAAAATTGATAGTGCTAAATACCATCATGACAAAAACAGAGAGATCTCAAATTAATAACCTAACCAACCTCCTAAAAATGCTGGGAAAACTAGGACAATCTAACTCTAAGAGCTCCAGATGGAAAGAAATAATTAAAAAGAGAGCCGAGAGTAATTAATTGGAAACAAAGAAAACAAGAATACTGATAAAACAAAAGGCTGGTCCTTTGAAAAAATAAACAAAATTGATTAAACCCTTGGAAAATTTGATCAAATGAAAAAAAAAGCTTCAAGTAAACAAAATTCTAAATGGAAAGTGAGAGGTCAAAACAGATACCAGTAAAAATGGAACAGTCATCAGAACATATTTCTAAAACCTCTCATCCACAAAACTGGATAGCATGGAAAAAATGGATACATTCCTAGACACATAACACCTACCAAAACTAAATCCAGAGTAAATGAATTTCCTAAACAAGCCTATTATATCCATTAAGAATTAAAATATAAACAGATACCTCCCCAAAAAAATAGTCCAGGACCTGATGAATTTTCAGCCTAATTCTACAAAGCCTTCATGATAGAAATGAAACCACTATTTCTCTAGCCTTTTCACATAATCAGAAAACATACAATGCTATCCAAGCCCTTCTATAATGCTATCATCACCCAAATACCCAAACAAGATAGAGATATAACAAGAAAGGAAAACTATAGGCATATATCCTTGATGAACTTAGATTCAAAAATTCTGAACAAAACCCTTGCCAACCAAATTTAACAACACATGAAACCATTCTTTACCTTGACCAAGTAAGCTTTATTCCTGGGATGCAGGGATGGTTCATCATAAGGAAATTGTCAACATAATTCACCACATTAAAAACCTCAAACACAAGAATTATGTGATCATATCAATTGATATAGAGAAAGCCTTTAACAAAATAGAACAGCATTTCATGAAAAATGCTTGGGAGACTTGGTATGTAGGGTTTGTTTCTCATCATAATAAAAGCTGTATTCAAAACACATAAAGCCCAAATCAAATTCAATTGGGAGAGACCCAAGATGTTCCCATTCAAATAAGAAACAATATAGTGGTATCTACACTTACCACTGCTCTTCAACATAGTGCATGATGTTCTAGCTCAAGCAATAAGACAGGTGAAAGATATAAAAGGGATACAAATTGGATAGGAAGAAGTCAAACAACTTCTATTTGCAGATCACATGATCCTATGCATAAAAGAACAGACAAAAATCTACCATAAAACATATAAAGGTAATAACATCCTTTAGAAAGGTGACAGGATAAAAAATTAACCCAGAAAAGCCAGTAACCTTCCTATATGCAAATGACAAACATACATAAAAAGGAATCAGTTAGACTGTCCAACTTTCAATGACTATGAAAAAAATTTAAATACCTTGGATAACACTAACCAAGGATGCAAAAATATGGTGGGAGAGAATATCCAGAGACATCAACACCCTCAGCAACAATACACAAAGGGAGAGGGGAAAAACAGGCTATGTCTGGTGCAGTTCATAACCCCCTAACCTATGGAGAGATCCATTATGTGCACAGAGGAAGTACCCCCATGGGTAGGGGACAGAGAGGAGGGAAACAGGGACCCAGTCACAAGATTTTCTCATACAATATATATACTTATTCAGAATAAATATATTTTTAAAATTTAAAAAGTACACTCACAAAATAAATTGAGGAGGATATGAGAAGATGGAAAGATATTCCATGTTCCTCGATAGGTATAATTAGTATTGTGAAAATGGCAACTCTACCAAAAGCAATATATGGATTCAACAAAATACCAAAAAAAAAAAATCCCAGCAACATTATTTGCAGAGATATATAAATAGTTAAAAACTCATTTGCAATGGCAGAAGGCTTTACATAGCTACAAATATCCTCAGGAAAAGAAACACTTTGGTAGGTTTAGGATCTAAACCTATACTACAAAGCCATAGTAAGAAATACAGCATGGTACTGGCATAAAAAATGGATTGATAAACTAATGGAACAGAATTGAAGACCCAGGTATTAGCATCTTCAACAAATGTTGCTGAACAATTTGGATAAATGTGTGAGAAAATAAAACTAGACTCACTCTTCCCATCATGAAAAAAGTCAACACCAAATGGATTAGAGACCTCAATATGACACCTGAACAATTTAAAAACCTGGAAGAAAAAATACCAGAAACTGTCCATAATATAGGTGTCATAGTCAGACACATACCGCTGGGATGAATCTCCAAACCAGGCACAGTTTATGGGAGGAAAGGATTTATTGAAACTACAGATTGAGGGGAAGTTCCATAACAGCAAAAGAGGCTGGCCCTCTTTCACAGGTCCGAGCAGAAAGAGAAACCCATCACTAACACCATACACACAGAACAACAAACAGGTAGGAGGGGCAAGGAGAGAATATCTTCCCATTTATACAGCCTTAGGGTGGGTTCTTGCAACCCTTGCCCAGAAGTAATGGTTTCCTGAGTCTCCGGAATTTCCTTCCTGCACTGCCCACACAGGAAAGGATGTTTACTTCCAGCTCCTTTGAGCTTCTTTCCATCCTGCCCCTTGCTGAGAGGCTGCCTTCCTGTATACATTCTCAGAGACCCACATGGGATAATTAAAAAGATCAAGTTGACAACAAAACCTAACCATCACAATAGGAATGGGAAAAAAACTTATTGAACATTACCTTAGTGGCACAGGAAATTCAACCGTCACTCAACCAGTGGGAACTCATGAAGCTAAAAAGCTTAAATGCAACAAACACACCATACACTGATACAAGAAACTACCATCAGAATGAGAAAAAAGTTTTCCAGGTTCACTACTGAGGCCAAATATCTAGAATCTATAAAGAATTCCAACAATTAAGTAATGCAAAAATCAAGCAGTCCACTCAAAAAAAAATGGTGTAGTGAACCGAATAGGGAATTCACAAAGTAGTAATTATAAACAGCTAATAATAAAAAATTTTCATCTTCCTTAATCATCACAGAAATTAAAATCAAAACAACTATGAGTTTTCACATTACACCAGCTAGAATGCCAACCATTAAAATTCTGACACTACATGTTGGTAAGGATTTGGGGGAAAATTAATCCTCATTCACTGTTGGTGTGAATGCAAACTTGTACAACCACTATGGAAATCAGTGTGGAATCTACTGAAAAATATGAAAATAGAGCTGCCAACTGACCCAGCTATTCCTATATTGGTTATATACCCTAAAAGCTCCTCTCTTCAATAGAGATATATACTCAACTTTGTTTATAGCTGCTCAATTCAAAAAAGCTAAGAATTGGAAACAACCCAGATGATGAATGGATATTACATTTGTGATACATATGTGTGGGACACTTCTGAGAGGCATGCAGGACACAAGGTTAAAGGAAAGTTGACACTGGCCTGCAACCCTGATAATCTCATCCTGAGACCAGCAGGAGTTCCACTGTCTCCTTCCCTTCCCAAACTCCAGCCACCTCGTGGGCCCTAGCAAGCCCTGATAAATCCAGGCAATTAAAGGCTTGAGGTTGCTGGAGTTCACATAATTCAGCTACAAGGTAATAACAAGGCCCAGGCAATGATAAAGTCCTGCTGGCTTATCTATGCAGCTGGCTACTGCCAATCCTTTCATGAGACGTCCACAGGCCACCCTGTCCCCAGCAAACCCCTTGCAACTTTCCCCCTTACCTCTCCTTTTCCCTCCTGCAAAAAGCACCCTCCCCAATCTAATAAACAAACTGTACACTGCAACTGTCTCCCAGGGGGCTATGCCCATTTTGCTCACACTATTCCAAGACTTTGCCCACCCAGCTCCATGGATAAACAGGGGGTCAGTGCGCAATGACCCCCCTGAAGAAAATTCATGAAACCACAGTTGGCACTTAAATGTGGGACCATCAATTGGCTAGACAGCAGGTACTCTGGGACATGCAGGGAAGGTGAATACTCCATCCATGTGAGGGATATGGGCCCTAAAGTGGGGAATCAAGGTTCTTGCCTATACACTCTGAGGGCTGGAAGGTTCTTTTTTTCTTTCTTTTACTTTTGGTTCACAACAGCACATCCAGGTGTTGGCTACGACCTCTTACCTTAATCTCTATTTAAGAAGTTCGTGTGATGGTTAAGTTTTGTTGTCAACTTGACCTTTCAAGTAATCTTAGGTGGGTTTCTGAGGATGTTCTCAGGAAGGCAGTTTGATAGTTAAGTTCTGTTGTCAACTGGACTTTTCAAGTAATCTTGAGTGGGTCTCTGAGGATGTTCACAGGAAGGCAGCCTCTCAGTAGGGGGCAAGATGTAAGTAAGCTCAGGAGAGCTAGAAGTAAACATAATTTCCTGTGTGGGTAGTGCAGGAAGGAAAATCCAGAGACTCGGGAAGCCATTAAGTCTGGGACAGAATTGCAAGACTCTGCCATAGGGCTATATAAAGGTGAAATAATTTTCTCCTTGCTCTCCTGCCTGATTGCTAGTGTGTATATGGTGTTGGTGATGAGTTTCTCTCTTTGCTGGTACCTGTGAAAGAAGGCTAGCCTCTTTTGCTGTTATGGAACTACCCTTCAATCTGTAGTTTCAATAAATACTTTCCTACCCCAAATTGTGCCTGGTTTGAAGATTGATCCCAGTAGCGTGTGGCTGAATATGACAGAATTTGGTACCAGGAGTGGGGTGATTCACTGAGATGAATCTGACCATGTGGATTTTGAGATTCTGGAACTTGTGTGCTGGAGGAATGGACATGGACTTGGTGCTTGCAGCTGAAGATGTCTTCCAGAGCAGTAAGCCAAGTTATATAGACTATTCTTATGAGAATTTGGAAATGCTCAGTGCAGAGAGAATTGCATTTGGAAGCTTGGCTTGTGAAATTTCTAAGGGGAAAGAGAGACTGCAGAAAACCTTAATAGAAATGTTGCCTGGATAAGGAGTGGATGCATCCTACTGCCCATGACCAGAGTGTTTGACCAAGGTTAAATTATATAATGGACTGTGTGCTTGGCTATGGATATAGGACTGAGAATTTAAGATTTGAAGTTAGAAAAACCTTAAGGCAAGTTAGTTTACTGGCAGAGACTGGCTTTTGATTATGCCCAACTGCTTTACATAGAAATAATGGAAAGATGCCTGAGGCATTTCCATCCAGGAAGGACAGAAAGATGGACTGAGAAAACTCTTTGGAAAGGAAATCGCTGAAAGAAAGGAATCTTCTCTTCAAGGTCACGTTTATTTTGTCCCTGAATTAACAACATGGATGTGTCTTGCATACCTGGTATTGCTTTTGGAAGCATGAGAAATGCATGTATGGAGTGGGTCATGAAGTGCGCATGGTTCCAGGAGCCACTGCTGAGATGTGGTATATAGAACAGGGTGTGAAGTCCCTGACTGGCAAGTGAAGCCATTGGAAGATGTACCGTGGTTTGCAATGGAGACCCGAAGATGTTTTGGACATACAAGGACTTTGCAAGGGCTACCATGGAGCACTTTTGGCTTGGGATGGAAGTTTCCCCAGGTGCTCAGCCAAGCTGAAGGGACAAAATTGGAAAATCCAGAGACTGTCAGTCACTGGTTGTGCTATGGGAGTTGAACTGCAGATGTGAATGATTACTGATGTTTGTTGAGTTTGCCTTAGTCCGGTCTTTCCCTGTTATGCCTCATAGCAGTTTGATATATTTGCTCTGTGCCATTATATGTTAAAAGCATGTAACTTGTTTTGGATTACAAAACTCTAAGTTAAGGAGCCTTGCCTTGTGTTGGGAGAGATTATGTGTTTCCAGTTGTAAGTGAGATAGTTATATCATATTAGGTGGAATCATGATCTTGTTACTGTCTTCATTTAGGAATTAAGCATAATGTAAGGATATATGGGTTGATGTCAAGGTGATAAGGGGTGGACTCTGATGGTTAAGTTTTGTTGTCAACTTGACCTTTCAAGTACTCTTGAGTGGGTCTTTGAGGATGTTCTCAGGAAGGCAATGTGATGGTTAAGTTTTGTTATCAACTTGATCTTTCGAGTAATCTTTGGTGGGTTTCTGAGAATGTTCTCTGGAAGGCAGCATCTCAGTAAGGGGCAGGAGAGCTAGATGTAAACATCCTTTCCTGTGTGGGCAGTGCAGGAAGGCAATTCCAGAGACTCAGGAAGCCATTGAGTCTGGGATAGAATTGCAAGACCCCATCCTAGGGCTTTACAAAGGGGAACGAATACTCTCCTTGCCCCCCGCCTATTCCCTGTTCTTTGTGTGTGGTGTAGATGATGGGTTTCCTCTCTCTGCTGGTGCCTGTGAAAGAGGGCCAGCCCCTTGGCTGTTACAGAAGTTCCCCTGGATCTGTACCCTGAATAAATACTTTCCTCCCCCAAATTGTGGCTGGTTTGAAGATTCATCCCAGCAGCGTTTGGCTAACTGCGACAGTTTGTTAGCCTGTCTTTAAACCGGGTCATTTTTTTCCCTTTTATCTTCATCTCTCTTGTTAAAGAAATGTAGTAACACAATGACAAGATCAAACTAAATAAAAGCCCCCCCAAAAAGGGGGGTACAGAAAGCTTTTTATCTAAACAGAGACAGACAACTAAGCAGTGTCTTTTACTTTTTTCTATTCAAAGACAGAAAACTATGTCTTCCATTTGTGTGCCTTCCTATCTCTGAATATTTTTTTTTGAGAAAAAAAACACCTCTGGGGTTGTCCTGAGACCTGCATTCCTAAGGTCGGCACATTCTTGAGTAAAGATATACAGCAAAGCTTTGGGACAACTAGGTCCCTCCTCATGCCACAATGCTTAGTACCATATCAACAGCTGGTCAAGAAACTTCTACTAAATAGCAAAGCAGCTTAAAGGAATTAAAACTCTTTAATTTTAATAAATAAATATGAATAGATACCTAAGTTTACTTAAATTTAATTCATTCAACTTAATTTCCAGTCAAATTTATATGGCTCTTTTCTCTGTATAACATTTATTTATACAGATAGAAAAGTGAATTTAGCCCCATGGCACATATGATATCTCTGATATTTATGGATATGATACAAAGGAATCAGATGTTAACTAGGTTAATAAAATGATTCCCCATTCTTGGTTATTCAAGGTGTTCTCCAGTTATAAAACTCTTCTGTTATTTCTCTAACTATACTACAGAATTAATGTTTTTCAGCATATCTGGACCATTCTTTGAAATTTTTACCAAGGGTGATTTGTCAGATATATTCAAAGATTTTAAAGTAACAAAATAGTTCCAGATGTAATAAAGATGTTAATAAAATTTTTGTCAGGGTTTATTATGTTTTGCCTATACTCTTTTAAAATATACATCATAGACTTTATTAAAGCTTATTTATAAGAGATATCTTATATCCATAGATTATAAATATGGATATATATATATATATGTATGATGTGGTTATCAATTTTCTTAACATTACATCCATAGAGGTATTTCATAAAATGTCAAATATTTCCTATTAAGAAGGATGGCTAATTCTTCTGATACTGGATTACTTATTTTCTATTATTTGATAAACAGTTAAGTCAATTTGGTACAATTTCTTTGAATCCTATAAAGGATGAAGAACTAAATTCTATAGATAAATATGTGTTGGATACCAGTTCTATAAAAGCCAACTATATGTGCTAATTTTCAATCATGCACTCATTAATAAAGGAAAAACAAAATGCTGATGTGTACAATCTCATTCTGTCTCCAAATCAGAGCTCTTTTGGAAACAGACCCACAAATAATCATGTTTCCCAATGCTTCCTCATAAACCAGACTGACTCCCTGGTTAACGATGAACATAAGGGAAATCATACAAGGAGATGTATATCTTTTTGGCACTAAAGTATGTGATCATTTAGGTAAACTGAGTCAAAAGGAAAAGACATAGGATTTTTTTCATCTATTGCTCAATGGTTAGAGGCATTGACTACTGTAAATGCTATATATTTTCAACATTGCTAATAAAACATAATAAAGGTAGTTAAAAAATACCCAGGAAATGTTATAAGTCTCTAAGTTAAAATCAGACTGTTCAATGCTTAGAGTTATTTATTAATGGTTATGCTCATTTGGCATTCTTGGGGTAAAGAGCATCTACTAAAATTTTAATTAAAGCTCCAACTATAAATTTCTATATAAGACATAATGATTTCCAAAGCAATTGCTTAGTCTCTTTTAACAATTTTGGTTTCTGTCATACAGACTGGTCTCAACACCCTAAAAAAGTGACCAATTGAAGTCAGTTTTAAGTACTAAATCATTACCACTCCTAATGGTTAGAGATGTTAAACCCATGAATGCCAATACCACAGACTCAAATTTGGGGCAAATTAAAGCAAGCTATATTTATGTACATAGGAGCTGTCCAGCAGCTGTCTCACCCAAATGCAGGGTTCAGGAGAATAACAACAACAAACAAATGAAAAAGTGGTGTTTTCATCTCCAAAACATTGGAGCATTTCCAGTATAAAAAATTATCAAACAAAAGTATAATTAAGCAGGACTTACAGAGATGCGATATTATAGTTAGCTATAAATTTTATGTGAGTCAAAATAACTAGATAACTTCTTCAAAGTAAAAGCAACTTTTAAGATATCCATTATCTTTGCAGCTGTGTTGCCATGTTTGTTTCTCAGGGCAACACTCTTCCCTACTATAAATTATCCTCTCTGTCTTATCTTCAAGGACTTATTTCTGCTCACTTCTCTGAGATTCTTTGGCTATTGAGATGGGGAAAGTTTAGCCTTCTTGAAATTAACTCTTTCAGCAGCCTTACTGATTTCAGTTTTCTTTACCCTGACAACTTTTAATAACCCTTTTTTTGCCACACTGTCATTTTCTTTTCTAGACGGCCTGGGTCTTATCATGGTTCCAAATGTCCTCACAACTGACTAAAGTGATATATGTGCTGTTATTACAGTTAAATGCTGTGTATGTCTTTTCTAGTAACTATGTTAATATATGTCATCTACTTTATTCATACAGGTCAAATTCTACTCCTCTCTATGAGGTCACCCCTCCTCTAACCTCCATATTTTCCCACAACTTTTTTCTGTTTCCCACCTGTTCTTGCCCATCATCTTATTCTCTCCCAGGAAAAATGAGCTAAACAAATTACAAGCCTCCATAACCTGGACACAATACATATAATATGTGACTGAGCTTCTCTCCCTTACCACTTACCCCAATGCCCCCTACTTTTGGACCTTGATGTAACTTTCCTTGTAGGAACCTTGGGGAATCCAGGATCCACCCCTTGCCCAGAACCACCACCTCACATGAGACTTCCAAGATAAACTCGATCAGGCCATGATATCAACCACCAGCAGCCTTGAATCCCTCCAGAGACAGTTGACTTCTCTTGCTGAAATAGTGCTCCAAAACTAGAGGACACTAAATCTCATTACCGCTGAACATGGAGGACATGTGTTATACTTGGGAAAGAATGTTGTTTTTTTGTGTTAATGAGTCTTATGCTTTTGAAAAAAATGTAAAAACCCTATAAAAGATCCACAGGAGCTAATTGACTGCTATACCACTGATGCCCCAAACCCGTGGCTCTCCAACCCTTTGGTTTCCTGAATTCTCCCACTCCTTGGCCCCTTCTTGCTGGAGGGGCTCTCCTACTCATAGTCCCCTGCATCATCCAATTTCTCAAATGACAAATAACTAGTATTGCTTGGGTAACAAGCAACCAAGTCTTAGAACATTATCAAAATTTGCCTAAAACAATAGAGGATTATGATACCACTGCTCCATTATAAAAAAAAGGGGAGCTGTGTGATCCTGCTTAGAGACATGGAGGACAGAGGGTTAAAGGAAAGTTGAGACTGAACTGGAACCCCAATAATCTCATCCTGAGACTGCCAGGAGTTCTGATGACTCCTTCCCTCCCCAACCTCCAGCCACATGGTGGACCCAGGCAAACCCTGATAAGCCCAGGCAATTCAAGGCCTGAGTTTACTGGATTTCACATAATTCAGCTATAAGGTGATAACAAGGCTCAGGCAAGGAGAAAGTCCTTCCAGCTTGTCTATGCAACAGGCCCCTGACAATCCTTTCATTTGACATCCACAGGCCACACTGCCCACATCAATCTCCTTGCTGCTTATTCCCCTGCCTCTTGTTTTCCTTCTGCATAAAAGCACTGTGACAGTTAGCCACATGCCACTGGATGAATCTTCAAACCAGGCACAGTTTATGAAAGGAAAGTGTTTATGTGTAGTTATAGTTACAGGGGAAGTTCCAGAATGAAAAATAGGCTGCTCCACTTTCACAGGTCCAAGCAGAGAAAGAAACCTCTCACCAACACTATAAACACCACACACAGAGAACAGGGAACACAGAGGAGGGGGGCAAGTAGACAATTCTTTCCTCTTTATATAACCTTAGGGTAGGGTCTTGCAATTCTACCCCAGACTTAATGGCTTCCTGAGTCTCTAGAATTTCCTTCCTGCACTGCCCACACAGGAATGGATGTTTACTTATAGTTCTCCTGAGCTTCCTTATATCCTTCCCCCTACTAAGAGGTTGTCTTCCTATCAACATCCTCAGACACCCACCCAAGATTACTTGAAATGTCAAGTTGACAACAAAACTTAACTATCACAAGTCCACCACTTGTCAACTTGACATCAAATCATATCTCCTTACATCATGCTTAATTCCTAAATGAAGACAGTAACAAGATCATAATTCGACCTAAAATTATGTAACCACATACAACCACAGACATGTAATCTCCCCCCACACAAGGCAAGGTCCCTGAACTGTGAGTTTTGTAAACCAGAACAAGTTATATGCTTTTAACATATGATGGCACAGAGCAAATATTTCCAACTGCTACGAAGCATAACAAGGAAAGACTGGGATAAGGCAAACTCAACAAATATCAGCAAACATCCACATCTGCAGTTTAAGTCCAATACTACAACCAGTGACTGACAGTCTCTGGATTTTTCCAATTTTGTCCCTCCAGCTTGGCTGAGCACCTGGAGAAACTTCCATCCCAAGCCATTAGCACTCCAAGGTAGCCCTTGCAAAGTGCTGGTATGTCAAAAACATCTTTGGGTCTCAAATGCAAACCACAGTCCATCATCCAATGGCTTCACTAGCCAATCAGGGACTTAACACCTTGTTCCATATACTGCATTTCAGCAGCGGCTCCTGGAACTGTGTGCACTCATGACCCACTCCATGCATGCATTTCTTATGCTTCCAATAGCAATACCAGGTAAGTAGGATGCAGCCATGTTGTTAATTCAGGGACAAAATACACGTGACTTTGAAGAGCAGATTCCTTCCTTTTAGCAATTTCCTTTACAAAGAGTTTGAACAATCCATCTTTCTGTCCCTCCTGGGTGGAAATACCTCAGGAATCTCTGCATTGTTTCAATGTAAAACTGTTGGGCCATAATCAAAAGTCAGTCTCTAACAGTAAGTTAAACTTGCTTTGAGGTTTGCCTAACTTCAAACCTTAAATTCTCAGTCCCATATCCATAATTAAGCACACAGTCCATTACTTAAATTTAACCTTGGTCAAACTCTCTGTGCATGGGCAGTAGGATGCATCCACCCCTTGACCCAGGCACACATATCATGCACTGCAGCAGCCACAGACTAGAACATGGATCATCATGTCACATGTCAGTGGCCCATTCCCATTTGCCATGCGCCACTCCCCCATTTGCACACCTGCCCACATCTGTGGAATTGCACACATGCCTGTGCACATCTACCACACACCACTGCCCACTGGCAGATCCCTGCACTATGTCCATGTCATTGCATACCATGTGCCACTACCACTATGCATGCCAACTGCCCACGCTGGATCCCCACTGACACCTTCACTGCCTACTCTCATCTCTGGAACCAGTTGCCTCCACTGATTAGATCCAAGATGTACTGCTGGCTGCCTCCACAGACCAATGCCCCCATACAGGCAAACTCTGCCTTTTGACCCAGGCAGATGGGTGCCCCCCTTCATCCTCCTCTCCCCACATTTGCCTATTGGCACCATGGTGATTCTGGAGCTGTTTGCCCAGGTGCCTCACTCATCCCAAAATTAGGAGCACAGGAATGTATATCTGGCAAGTGCCAGCCACATGGTACCAGTTCAACCTCTACAACTCAATCAGCTGGGGTAGAGTGGAGGAGCAGGAGCAAGTACTATTGCTCCTGAGCCCCATAGGAAAGACATGACTGAGAGTGTGGACTGAAGAAATTCTGGACCTTCAAAGCAGCTCTTTTGTCAGTCACAGAGCTGCTGAGGCACTTGCAACCTCCACAACATGTGCATCTGCAGATATAACACCATTCCTCATCAGTCCAGTTCAAACTCAAAATAGAATGATCAATCAATGAAGTTCATACAAGGGCCAATATTTGCTTCCTCCTTAAGAAAATAAGATGGTCAACCAGAGATGCTTAGACCTGAATGCAAAATGAACGTAATACAACAACTTGAGATATCAGCACCAATATTGCCCAGGTCCACAATGGGAGTCACCAATAAAAAATATATAGGAGACAACAGAAATACAATCCCAAAATAAAAACAAAACATGCAGTGTTTTTCACTAGCCTGGAGTGCATTGGTCCCAAACACACTAATGCCCAGAATGCCTACGCCCTCAAATATACCTTGTCCTACACTAGCCCAGGGTGTACAGGCCACATACACACTGGCACCCTAAGGTATAGGTCCCAAATTCAACACCACCTCACCTGCCTGGAGTGCACCACCCCCAAACTTGCTAGTCTTCTCAACATACAGTGGCTAGACTCATCTGCTGTTCTAATATATAAAAGACTTCATATATAAGCTAAACCAATAATGAATAGTAATCATAAAATCCTTACATACAGTAAGCACTAGAGGAAGAAGTGTGTATTGTCTAGTAAAAGGGGCTGTGAATAGAATGGGAGGAAGCCTAACCCCATGAAAAAATGATCAGACCTGTAAGTCCCTGTCCCAGGCATTGGTTCCTTCCCACACTGAGCTGTTGATCACTGAGACCCACAAGGTCCCTAAAACAAGACAGGATTCTGTCAAAGCTCTTGAATACCCATCCCAGGCAAAAGGTAAGATCCTATTGCTGAAGAAACCACAGAAAATTATCACAGAACACCGAGTCCCTGAAAGATCCAGAATGGTAATCAGCCCCCAGATGCTAGCATATGCAGTGCTGCAAGGAGCTACATAAGCAGCCAAGGGAAATTGCTCAATAGCATTTGGAGAAAGCAGAGACCACTGATATACAATGCAGACTGTTGTCATGAGAAGGCTGAATACACTGCCTTCTGGGAGAGATCATTGGGTCAAGAAATGATAACTTGGGAAATAGAGGTGCCAAAACCTAGGGGGGAGGGTAGTCAACAGCTTTCAAATTGGCCAAGAAATCCACTCAGTGTCAGAGAGCCCTTAACTGGAATTGAGACTCAGGGAAAAATCCTATGGGAACCAAAAACTTGGGCTCCAAAAAGAAATCCCCATTACTAGAGAACTACAGAGAGGCTAATCTCAATAGAATCTCGCCAAATTAGAAATGTGTGTCTCATTTAACCTATAATGATCTCACTCTCCAATGGAGATTCTGTTTGTATTTTCCAGAAGCAGTGAGAGAGCCACGTTCATTCCAACTCCACCAGTGAGCTACATGCAGAGGGCTGACATCCTGGCAAGAGATGAACCACCCAGGTTTGTTGTATAGGCCCCAAATGAAACCTTTGAGAGAGTGACAGGATAAAACAAGAGACCTATCACCACAGATAATCAGTCAACCTAGGATAAGACAGCGATACAGAAACCCACAATTTCGAACACAACCTAAAGCAGAAGTACAGAGGCACTTAAGATCTCAATAATAAAACAGTCTTAAATCTCACCACATGACTCAGAGAACTAAGTGGATGAGGGGGAAGAAAGGTGTAAGAGCCATGGTGGGGAAGAATATCCAGTGACATTGCCCCCCTCAGCAACTGCCTCCTGTGCTACCCATAACCCCATACCTCATGGATTGATCCAGTATGCCTACCAAGGAGGATATCCAGTGGATTGGGGACAGAGAGGAGGGAAATGGGATACCAACACAATATTTGCTCATACAATATATCTAATTTTGGATAATAAAGATATCAATTAACAAAAAACTTCAACCAAAATTAGCCAGAAGAGGCAAATAAAGCCACATCTCACTGATTAGGAAGAAATTTACCTAGAGCACATTATAGTCCTAAATATCTTTGCACCAAATCCAGGGTGTCCAGTTTCATAAAATAAATACTATTGGACATAAAATTGCTGATTAACTACAACAAAATTTAACTATGTGACTTTGTCACAACATTTTCTTCAACAGATAGTCATTAATATAAAGTTGCATAATTTTTTGAGTAAAATAATATCATAGAGCAAACGGCCTTTAACAAATGTGTGCAAAGTATTCCCCCAGCCTATAGTATACACATGGCTTCCCATTGTCCATGAGAGTGTTAAATATATCAAATACTAGGACACAAAGAAGGCCTTTACAAATAAAGGAAAATCAAAATTACACCTGTTATTTTATGTAACCACAATGAAATAAGGCAAGAAATTAATACCAATTAGAACTACAGTAAAATATTAACTCATATAATTAGACAACAAACTATTGTATAATGAGTGGACCAATGAAGAAATCAGGAGAAAATGAAAATTTTTCTTGACTGGAATAAATATTAAAGCACAGCATTCTAAAACCTATGGAATAAAATAAACCTTGTCTTCAGAGGGCAATTTGAATCTCTATGTGCCTACATTAGAAATACTGAGCGATCTCAAATGAATAATTATATACTTGATGGCTTTGACAGCACAAGGAACAGTAAGCCAAAAGTACTAGATTAAAACTAATAAATTCAGGTTGGAAATCAATGATAATAAAATGAAAACAAAAACAATAAAAAGAATCAACAGCGTTCACTACTTAAAAAGTACAAAGATTTAGAAACTCTTACCCAAAATACAAAAAGTAAAAGAGGAGACTGAATGAAGTCCATAAGATCTCTGATAAAAAAGGAGACAGTATAACAGATATAAGTGAAACTGAAAAATATCATAAAGGCATTCTTTAAAAGTATATATTCTACCAAATTGAAAAATATATAAAATAAATTACTAGATTTATATACCCTAATAACATGAAAGCAAGATGAGATAAATAATTTTAAAATTCTATAACAAGCAATGAGACTGAAGCATAGAAAAAAAATCTACCTGCCAAGAAAAACACAGGTCCAGACAGATTCACTATAAAATTCTACCAGACCAAGAATTGACATGAATGTACCTCAAAGGATTGAACAAAATAAGATAGGAAGAAAGGGCCCCTAACTTCTTTTATGAAGCAAACATTACACTAGTAGTAAAACCAGATAGAGATACAACAAAAGAAACACATAAATCTGTTATCTATCATCTTTCTATCTCTACATATACAGGTTCATTTTATATATATATATATATATATATATATATATATATATATAATGTGTGTGTGCCTAGCTGTATATCTAAAACAAATCTATATTCATATCATAACCTATATCAAGCTAAATGGACAAAAATTAAAAGAATTTCCATTAGGTCCAGGAACTAAGATCAAGCAAATGTGTCCACTCTCTCCTCTTTTATTCAATATAGTGTTGTCTTAGCTAAAGTGATATAACAAGACCAAAAGGGGATGCACATCAGGAATAAAAATTTCAAAGTATATTCATTTGTTGATTGAATGTATGTATGAATGACTCTAAATTTAATAAACACCAGAATACTCAACCTGATATTTTCAGCAATGTAACAGAATACAACCTTAGCATACAAAAATCAGCAGCTTTCTTATATATTAATGACAAATATACTGAGAAATGAATCAGGGGAACAGTTCCATTCACAAATATCTCTATCCAAGAAGTAAATAATTTATAAAATAAGTACATTTTAAAAAGAAAGAAAGAAAGAAATTGAGAAAGACACAAGAAAATAGAAATAACTCTCATGCTTATGGATAGGATCAATATCATGAAAATTGCCATACTAACAAAAGCAATATACAGAGTCAGTATAATCCCAATCAAAATTCTTCCATTTCAATACAATCTTCCAATCTTCACACAAATGGAAAAATGACACTAAAGTTTAGTTCAAAGCACAAAAGATACAAGATAGCAAAAACAATTCTCAGCAAAAAGGAGACTATACCTGGAGGTGTCATTGTACCACTGTATCCTTGATTTCAAATAATACTATGGAGCCATAGCCCGGTACTGTCACAAAAACTTATGGAGACAAATGCAATAGAGAATTCAGCCACCTGGCATTTGGAAAAAACAAATACATTAGATATAAGACAGAATCTTAAAAGCCTAGGATGGTGGCACACACGTATAAGACCTACACTAGGTAGGCTGAGGTAGGAGTACCATGGCAAGTTCAAGCATAGCCTGATGTACATACTGAGTTCCAGGCCAGTCTGAGCTAAAGTGAAACCCTGCCTTAAAAAAGGAAAGATGTCACCTTCATTATATGGTGTTGGGGAAATTGGATATCTAAATGAATAAGAATTAAACTAGTTCCCTATCTCCCACATCACACAAAAGTCGACTTCAAATAGATGAAAGACATCAATGCACCATCTGAAACTGAATCAGCTACAGATAATAGTGAGTACACTTCAAGATACATACATAGAGTAGGACTTTCTAAATAGGATACTAATTGCTGAAAAAGTCAGTTAAAAAATCAACAAATGGGAACTCATGAAACTAAACAGGTACTATATAAAAAAGGAAACTATACTCCAAGTGAAGCCAACTTACAGCATCAGAGAAAATCTTTGACAGCTGTGCATCTGACAGTGGATTGTTGTCTAGAATATACAAAGAACTATAAAAGTAACTGAACATCAAGACAATGAAAACTTTAATCAAAAAGTGAGGTACAGGGTTGGGGATTTAGTTCAGTACATGAGTGCTTGCCTAGCAAGTGTAGGGCCCTGGGGTCAGTCTTCAGCACCAGAAAAAATTGTGGTATAGAACTGAACAGAGAGTTATCAAAAGAAGAAATACAAATGGTTAATAAATACCTAAAAATTGTTCAACACTCTCAAGTTTTCCTTATATAAAGCCCATCCTCCTGGTGATGGGTTGGGCAGCCAACTCTAGGTGAAGGGTTCACACAAGAGGAAAGGACTTCGTCTTTCACGTAGTCCTTCTAGGAAGCAATCTTAGAGACCCACCTAAAGAGGAAAGTCTATGGGTTTCTAATTAGATCAAGTTGACAACAGAACTTAACAAGTCTACCTCTTGTCAACTTGACACCAAAATATAACTCCTTAATCATGCTGGTTTTCCAAATGAAGACAAGGTCATAATTCTGCCTAACATGATATAACCATCCCATATACAACTAGAATTGCCCAAGCTTTTCCCCCATACACACAGCAAGGTTTCTTAAGGGATCCTTAGTGTTTTCCACCTTCTTTGGGATGCTTCTGTCTGGATCAAAAAGAAGGATTCTATGGAACTGATACATGTCATCTTCATGTATGTATAATTTTCCTCCCCTTCATTTCTACCCCTTACCCCTCCAACCACTCCACCTCCTTATTTTTGTCTCTCACCTAGTCTATAGAGTCTTTCTTTCCTCACTCACTCCCTCTTTCTTCTTTCTTCTTTGTTTTAGTTTTATGTCCATATTCCTAATTCTTCCTACCATTGACATTTATCTCTAGTTACTGCCAGTTAGCATCCGCATATGAGAGAGAACATGGGGCATTTGTCTTTCTGTGCCTGTGTGACCTTGTGTGGTAGTTTGAATGTTTGTCTCCCAAGGGACCTCTTATTGGCCAAGAGATCCACTCAATATCAAGGAACCCATACCTGCAACTGGGATCCAAGACAAAGTCCTATGGAAGCCAATAATCTGGACTCCAAGGGGAAGCTTCCACTAACCATGGGCCTAAAGAGAGACTGTATACAATCCTGCCAATTTGACAATGCTCATCCCATTTGACTTATGCTGATCTCACTCTCTTCTGGAGAATCTGTTTTTCTCTTTCAGAAGGCAGTGAGAACTGAGGACAATGTAATTCTAGCATCAAGACCAGAGATGATAGCTGACTCCCTGGCAGGAGATGAACCACCCCTAACACATCAGCCTGAACCCAGGTGAAACCACAGAAAATGTGGAGAGATGAGCAAAAGTGCTGCTTCCTCAGTAAGCCTAACAACCTGAATCAGGGAGAAGAAGACAGACACCATGGATACTCAAAACATTCCAACTCAGAAATGTAGAAGCTTCTAAGAACCCAACACAAATGTAGACTTAATATTCACCCATCATGGCTCAGGGAACTTTGTGGAAGAGGAGGCAGAAAGAGTGTAAGAGTCATGGTGGTGGAATATCCAGCAACATTGTCACCCTCCCACAATGACTGATGCTAACACAACACATAGCCTGCAATGCCCATGGAGCGTATTGGCAATCCCACTGAAGAGGGCCTACAGGGGAATTAGGGTTGGGAGGACAGAAATGGAGGTACCAACACAAAAATGTGTGTAAAAATTTCTTAATAATAAAATTATATATCTTTACTTCTATATTTCTATATCTCTATATCTATATCTATAACTTTCTATCTATCTATCTATCATCTATCTATATCACCTATATCTCTATATCTATATCTATAACTTTCTATCTATCGATCTATCTATCTATCTATCTATCTATCTATCTATCTATCTATCTATCTATCTATATCACCTCTATCTCTATCTCTATCTCTATATCTATATATTAGAGTATAAAACTAAAACAATATAGCCAGTAAAACAAGAAACAAATGAGGGACTTAGGCCCATAATTATAGCCTTATAAAACAGAGACTCCTATCTGGGCATGGTGGCACAAGCCTTTGATCCTACCACTTGGAAGGCAGAGGTAGAAGGATTGTTGTGAGTTTGAGGGTAACCTGAGACTACACAGTGAATCCTAGGTAGCCCTACCTTGAAAACTAAAGAGAGAGAGAGAGAGAGAGAGAGAGAGAGAGAGAGAGAGAGAGAGAGAGAGAGAGACTTAAAAAGGTTCTCCAGTTCACATTTCACATAACTCTTCTGTTCTTGGAGTACAGAAGGGGCCCAATAGAGACCAATTTCAGACCTCTTACACACATGTAATTCTCATATCCTCTAAGACTACTCATTGCTCAGTACCAGACATGAAAAATGCTGTATTCTGTATTCTCCTAAACCCATATAATCAGCCTTTACTTTCCTTTGGGGACCTGACCCAGAGGACAGGTTAAGTCACCTAAACAGTTTTACCTTAAGCCTATAGAGATAGTCTCAAACTGTTTGGCCTGGCTCTACCTAAAGTCTTCATAGACTAAAATATTTCTTTTGTCCAAGAGGAAACAGGAAAGCCAGGATATTTCATGGTAAGATAATTTGAGACTCATGAGTTTAACCCCCTTCTCACTAACACCAGTGCCCAACTAGCAGAGCTGATAACTGTAACAGCAGCTCTTAGCATTGCCAAAAGAAAATGGAAAAACATTTACACAGATTCTAAGTAAGCTTACTTAATATTAACTGCCCATGCAGATAAATGGAAAGAAAAGGGGGCATTAACAATATCAGTGTCATGGTTTGATACAGGTGTCCCCCACAAACAAATGAATGTGTTCTGCTAGATCAATCCTCAGCTGATGGCAATTCGGGAATTAGAACCTCATTAGAGCTGTGTTGTTGGGGGTGGGCTTATGGGGGTTATAAGCCAGCTTCCCCTTGCCAGTGTTTGGCACACTTTCCTGCCGCTGTTTGCAGTGCTGTGGCAGAGGTGATGTCCAGCCCTCTGCTCATGCCATCGTTTTCCCTGCCTGGATGGAGTCTCCCCTCGAGTCCATAAGCCAAATAAACCCATTCCTCTACAAGCCACTTTTGCTTGGGTTCGTTCTGCCTAGCAACTAGAAAGCTGACTGCAACAGTTTTGGTACCAGAAGTGGGGTCACCTGTTGCTGCTGAAACCCTGATCTTGTGGCTTTGGTTTTCTGGAAGTGATCTACAGGAGGAATGTGGAAGGATTTGAACTCCCGGCCTAAGAGGTGCCTCGCAGTGTTGTGAGTACAGCGTGATGGTCAGAGTTAAAAGACCTGAATGTAATGAGAACTATGGACTGTGAGGTTTGGCTTATGAGGGGG
>PVHP010027965.1:0-23342 GCA_004024765.1 Zapus hudsonius
GCTGAGCCATCACTCCAGCCCTATTAGTTCTAATTTTTATACTTGTGTATGTAGTAGTTATGTGTGTGTTCATTTATATACAGGTGCACACGTGTGTGGATGCTAGAGGACAACCTTGGCTTTTGTTCCTGTCCACTTAAAATATTTTATTTATTTTTTCATTTGAAAGGAGAGAGAGAGAGAGAGAGAGAGAGAGAGAGAGAGAGTGTGTGTGTGTGTGTGTGTGAGAGAGAGAGAGAGAGAGAGAGAGAGAGGCCCTCCAGCTGTCGCAAACTCCAGATGTATGCTGTACTTTGTGCATCGGGTTTTACCTGGTCCCTGGGGAAGCAAACCTGGGTCCTCAGGCTTAGCAGGCAAATGCCTTAACTGCTGAGCTATCTGTCCAATCTCCAAACCCTTGTCCACTTTTTTGAGACAAGGTCTCATTGGCCAGGAGATCACCGAGTAGTTTAGAGACTGGATTGCCAGTAAGAGCCTTTGTCTCTAGAAGAGAGACTACAAGGCTGCACCACTTTTTTTTTTTTAAACTGATAAGAACAGATACTACACTTGATCTTAGCCAAAAGGCCGAGAAGCGATTCACTGTGTTTTTTTAAACATGAGTTCTGGGTACTAATCTCAAGTACTCATGCTTGCAAGGTGTTGTAGTTACCTTTGCATTGATGGAATGAAATACCTGACCAAAAATAGCTGATGGGAGGAAAGAATTTATTTTGTCTTACAGTCCTGAGGGGAAGCTTCATGGTGGCAGGGGAAAGCATGGCAAAGGTAAGACTGGGCATCACTTCTTGTCACAATAGCTGGCAAAAAGCAGCAAGAGAGTGAGATGAACTCTGAAAAGGGGAGGCTAGGCTATTACACCCCAAAGCCCACCACCAGCAATACACCTTCTCTGGCAAGGTTCTGCAGCTCAAACGGCCTTCAGCTGGAGAACAGGCATTGGAAAACACATGAGTTTATGGGGGACATCCAATTCAAACCACTACACAAAGGAAATACTTTATGGACTGAGCAAATTCCTCTACCCAACTGATAATAGTTTTTAATTAATCACATCTAGATTACAAACTCGTCTGGTTGAGAGTAAACTCCATAAAAGTAGTAACTCTACAAACCTAGTATATAGTACAATTCTGAGCACATTGAACAGACTCTACACAAAGGTCAGGAAATTATAAGGTAAAAGTACTTTCTGGAAAAGTATTCCCAACATTTGCAATTGTTCTAGATCATTCCCATGGACCACTGACCACTAGGAGGGCAATGAGACATTTGGGATCATAATACTAAAGGTAGACATTGAAAGTTGACACCACAGGCCATCCTAAGTGAGTATGTTTAAGTGGAAGAAAGGTACTAGGCCAGAATTACATATAGAAATCATGAATATGACTGAAGAATATGTTTGTGACTACAAAAACAAGGGAGGGAAGTCATATTCACATTTCTCTCATTTCTTTGGCTTTCCCCCTTATCCTAACTAAATATATACATATGCTTTTTGATAAACGTTAACACTAAATACCAACATCACAGCTTTTCTTTAACACTGAAAATGTGGCATCCTAATTTTTGATGTGTTTTTGATTGCAAGTGCAGCACTCTTAAACTTCCAAGTGGTTGTAGATAAAAAGACTATTTTAGTGATTAGCCTCAGTAGATTTAATTCTTAAACATAGGACCTTCTCTTTACAGGATTATTTCATACAACTGATTTACCCAATAGAATTAGATATGAAAAGTGGCACTGAGTTCCCCACAGGTACTGATGGGTTCTTGACTTCACAGAAATTACCAGTAGTCCTACCAAGGAGGGTCCACAGTTGAATGGGTCAGGACAGATGTGGCAGAAGAGGATTATTTGATGGGAATATAACTGATTTGCAATATATCATATATTATATCATATATTAAATTTGCAATATATCATATCACATATTATATCATATATTACATTAATATCATATATTAAAATTCTTAATCAAATTATTTAAAATGCATGACATGAGTCATAATTTGTGAAACTCAAAGAGCTTGAAAAATATAAGACAGCATTGTTAACATTTCAGAATCTGGTCAAGAAAAAAGATTAGTATTGGCAAATATTTTACCTGCCCAGTGATAGAAAATGAGCCTTCATCACTTAACATACTCCTAGCCAGCTGAAAATAGTCATAAAACTCAGAGCATTGGTATGAGCAGTTTTGTGAAAATAAGACTCTGGGGCTGCATGCTTTCTAAGAGACAGAGCTACCAACCTTTAAGATGTAAGGTTGAGTTTTTATGGTTGGTGCATATGTATAAGTGTTGAGGGATTGCTGTCTTGGTATATGAATAAGTGTGGAGGAATTTCTGTTATGAGTTGTGTGACCTTCTCTGACATTCATGTATAGATCTATTGCAGTTATCATATTAGAGTTCCAGATCTGTTGAGATGAAGCACAAAAACTGGCAAGAATTTATTATCTAGTGACACAACACTTTTGAGAACATCAAATAGAGATGTTCGGTTATGAAAACAGCAATAAATGTACATTTGAAAATAGATAAAAAGATCTTGAAATAAACAGTAATAAAAAGGATTAAATTAGGAAAATAAAAATCTGAGATGTGCTTGAACACCCTTTTTTTCTCCTGTGAAGAGCTATTAGGATAAACTAGTAAGCTAATAATCTGAATGAAGCTCATCAAAAATAGAGTGCATTGTGTAAAAGGGCCAAAAGAAACTTTAAAAAATCTTAGGTATCTGATTGTTAGCTAACAAGAAAAAAAGTATATTGATGCTAAGACTGACTGACTGATTTTTCTGTCCGAAAAGGCTGAAAGTGTAAGAAATTAGTATCAATGAGTTGAATTGATGAATGGACATCAATTTGTATATGCAGGAATCATTCTGAATAGGTTTAAAATGTTAGTTTGTCAAAGTCAGTGAGATTGTAAGGAAGTTGAAATTGTCGGGATCATCTCTGTTCTTCCCTCCCTAAAGCCCCATTTTCCTTCTACCGATTAATATGATTTTTAAAAAGAAACCAACTAACCTAAACCTAGATATAATAACAGCTAGATAACAGATTCACTCATAAGTTAATTTTTCAGTAAACATGTTCTGAGTTCATTCTGTGTGCCTTGCACTGTTGCAGTTAGAGATACAGTAGTGAGTGAAACAGATATCCCCCTGAACTCATGAGACTCACACAAAAGTTGAAAAAGAAGCTACTGCATAAATATGTAATGGAATTCTCAATAAGTATTTATAGATGAACAAAAACAAAAACTTCCCTCAAAGATGGTGTGCAAGCCAGATCTGAAGGATTCATAGATAACAGCTAGTTTGGGAGGGACCGAGTAATAATTCAAGGAGGGTGGTGTTTTCCAGAGGCCACAAAATGTGCAGCCTCAGAACCATGTTAAAATGTGGAGTGTTAATGAGGAACATTGTATTTATTCAAAAATTACTTATTTTAATAGTGGCACTTCTCCATCCCTTCCAAAGGTTATTTTTATTGTTATTGTAGTAAAAGTCTTGTAGGAAAATTGCCTAATTACAAATGACTGATGAGCTTAGAATTATATATATTAAAATTAGAGACCCAAACATGTTGGCATATATCAGAAATTGCAACAAAACACTTGGAAAATTGAGGCAGGAGAATTTCTGCTCTATGTTCAGGGCTAGCTTGGTCTATATAGTGAATTACAGCCCAGTCAAGACTATATAGCAGGACCCAGTCTCAAAGATAATAAATAAAAATAAAAAACATATTTTCAGTACAGCAGATGCAAATTTAACATACCCAAAATCCAGTAATTTTCCAATATGCCAATGACAGACATACTGAGAAAGAAGCCAGGGAAATAGTCCCATTCCCAATAGCCACAAAAAGATGTGCTAGATATACTCTACAGAATTCTCCTCAGCTGAAAGGAAAAATGACCTTATGAAATTTAAAGAAAAGTGGACGGACTTGGAGCAGATCATTCTTAGCAAACTCACACAAGAACAGAGAGTGAAGCACTGTATATTCTCCCTCATATGCAGTTCCTAACAAGGTTAAGCTTGAACAGCAAGAAATCCTGACAGTAAGCTCTCCAGGAAGCTGTGGGTATTAACTGGTAAGAGGAGCCATGAATAGAGTGGGAGGAAGCCTAATGCCAAGACAAACTGCTCTGGCCTGTAATGCCCTGTCCCAGGCATTGGTGACTTCCCACACTGAGCTCTTGATCAAAGAGATCCACTCCATGAGGTCCCCAAAACAAGATAGGCTTCTGTCAAAGCTCTTGAATACCCACCCCAGGCAAAAGATAAGACTCTATTGTTGAAGATACCACAGACTGTCATCACTCAACACTGAGAGACCCTGCTTGATCCAGAATGGTAACCAGTCCCATGTGCAGTTCTGGATGAGCTGCCAGGGAAAATTGGCCAATGATATTCCCAGAAAACAGAGGTCACTGATATACAACACTAAATGATGCTACGAGAATGCTGAAGACACTACTATATGGTAAAGACCAGAAGGCCAAGAAGTGCTCATTCATGCAATAGTGATGCTAAACCTGGGTGGGTAATCAAGAGCTTGCTAATTCATTCAATGACACGTAACCCTTAACTGGAACTGGGATTCATGGTAAACCCTTATGAGGGCCAACACTAACTAGGGCTCTACAGAGAGGCTATGCCTATTAGAATCTTGCCAAATTAACAATGATTGTCTCATTTAACCTATACTGATCTCACTCTCCATTAGAGATTCTGTTTTTATGTTTCAAGGCAGTGAGAACTGTGGACAACCCAGAGAACCCTGGACAACCCAATCTTACCAACAGGACCTGAGATGTTGCCTGACAACCAAGCAGGAGATGAGCACCCTAACTTATGATATAGAGCCCAAATGAAGCCTTTGAGGAAGTGGTGAGATGAGCAAGAGACCTACCTCCACAGCAAGTCAGATAACCTGGGAAAGGATAATGGAGACAGACACCAAGGATACCCAACACAATCCAAAGCAGAAGTCCAGAAACTCTTAAGACCTCAACAGTAAAGCAGACTTAAGACTCACCCACTATGACTCAGGGAACTGAGCAGAAGAGGGGGCAGAAAGATTGTAAGAGCCATGGTGGGGAAGAATATCCAGAGTAATTGCCCCCCTCAGGTAAAACATGCACACACACACACACACACACACACACACACTAGCTACTTCTCATACAATCCATAACCCCTATCCCATGGACTGGTCCACAAAGCCCAATGAGGAGGGCCCCCAGCAGGTTGGGGACAGGGAGGAGGGAAATGGGGGTACAATCATAAGATTTGCTCATACAATGTATCTAAATATTGAAAATAAATATGAAAACTAAATAGATAAATAAATAAATACCTTTGAATAACCAAGAAAGACTCTAGAAGACCTCCCCTGTTCAAGGATTGGAAGAATCTATATCATGAAAATAGCCATCCTACCAAAAGCCATCTACTAATTCAATGAAATCCCAATCAAAATTCTAGTATCATTTTTTTACAGAAATAAAATGTAAATTTTCAAATTCATACAGTAACATGGAAGACCCCAGATAGTGAAAGCAATCCTGAGCAAAAAGAATAGTGTTGGAAATACTCTAGCTGATGTGAAATTGTACTACAGAGCCACAGCAATGACACAGAATCAGAACAGACTTGAATATCTAATTATAGAAGAACTAACCTAGCTCATTCTTTCTTTCTCTGTACAAATATCAACTCCAAATGGATCAAGTCCATCAGTCTAAGACCTGAAACTATAAAACAGCTAGAGGAAAAAGTAAGGAGTGTACTCCACAATATAGGGAAGGGCTTTCTGAATAAGACTCTGATTGCCTATGAAATTAGCCAAACAACAATGGGAGCCCATAACTGAGTAAAAAAGCAGCCTGCAGAATGGGAGAGAATCATCGACAGTTACACATCTGACAGGATTAATATCTAGAACATACAACTCAAATAGCTAAACATCAAAAAGAAAATGAACAACTCAATCGAAATGTGGGCTATAAGGAATGGAGAGGTGGCTCAGTGTTTAAGGATGCTAGCTTACAAAGCCTGATGACTGGGGTTCGATTCCCCAGTACCCACATAAGGCCAGGTGCACAAAGTGGCACATACATCTGGAGTTAGTTCGCAGTGGCAGGAGGCCCTGGCATGCCCATATATTCTCTCTGTCTCTGTCTCTGTCTCTCTCTCAGGTAAGAAAGAAAGTAAATAAATATTTTAAATGGGCTATAAAATGAACAGAAAGTTCTCAAAAGAAGAATATAAAATTGTTAATAAATATTTTAAAAAGTGTTCAACATCCTTAGCCATCCGGGAAATGCAAATTAAAACTACTTTGAGATTCCATCTCACCCCAGTCAGAATGTCAACCATCAAGGAAAAAAAATGACAACAAATGCTGGTAAGGATATGGGGAAAAGACATTCTTATTCGCTCCTGGTGGGAATGTAAATGAGTATATTCACTATAGAAATCTGCGTGGAGATTCCTCAAAAAGCTAAACATAGGACTTCATAAGACTCTGCTATTCCATTCTTGGACTTCTACCCCCAAAAATCTATATCTTATTATAGAGATACTCGCATTCCATGCTTTGCTGCTGTAGTGAAAATGGCAGGGAATCAACCTAGAATAGATAACTGGATAATGAAACTGTAGTACAAATACACTATTAAATTTTATTCAGCTATATAGAAAATGGAATTATGAAATCTGCAGAGAAAGGGATAGAACTGGAATGTCTTCTATTGAATGAGGTAACACAGGCTTAAACCCTCCCTTTAAATCTCCAGACCTCTGAGTTCAATGTGGTTTCTGCAGAGACCAGAAGGTTAGAACAGTGCCAGGTGGGGGGAGGCTTTCAGAGGAGGACATGGTGGAACCACAGTGGTGTGGAAACAGCAGTAAGGGCTTTGCTGGGCTCCAAAGACGTTAGGTAAGGGTGAGAGCGCGGGAATGTGTGAGAAGGCTGGGGGGGGGGATGAAAATAACTCAACTATTTCTTAATCTGCTATTTGTTTATGTTTATTGGTTAACATCAAGGTGATAAATAACAAATGCCTTCAGTCATTTGATTGATTGTGGATATGTGTCTTATCCTTGGATGAGCTGGTCCCAAATCCTACCTATAAACCAACAGACTTTCCCAAATAGACAAAGTATACAAGGGAGAGTCTAGGCATTACTTAGTAGGCAATTTTCAAATATAATAAGAAATATTGATTTCAGTCTGACTGAGAGAGACCATTACAATGCATCTGACTGTTTCAAAAGCTTAGCTTCTTGGGCTGGAGAGATGGCTCAGCAGTAAGGTACCTGCTTGCAAAGCCCAATAACCCAGGCTTGATTTCCCAGTACCCAAGTAAAGCCAGATGCACAAAGTGGCACATGCATCTGGAGTTTTTTTTTTTGCAGTGGCAAGAGGCCTGGTGTGCCCATTCTCTCTTGTCTCTGTCTCTCTGTGTTTGTAAATTAATGAACTAATTAATTAAAAAAGAAAGGTGAGCTTCCTGATGCTACTTACACAAGACCTGTGTAATAGGAGGAAAATGATGACATCAAAAGAGAAGAGAGACTAGTTGGAAAGAAGAAGGGAGGGGGATTTAAGAGCTGTAAAAGGGAAGGTTGTGGAAGGGGATTATGGTCATAGTATAGTGTTTATATTTATGGAAGTCAACAAAAAAGTTTTTAAAAAGATTTTTTAAAAAAAGAAAGCTGAACCATTTGTCCCTTGGCTGTCATAACCTATGGCTCCATTCCCAGGGTAGTTGGGAAGCCTCTGAGATCCAGATGGTTCTCGCACTGCCTGGGGAAGATGGACAGAGCTTCAGTGAAGAGGATTGACTGTCATCCATGACCATTTCAGAATCATCCTTGGCTCTCTTGATTCTGTCGTCCATCTCAGACAGCTCATGGAAGGCGTTTCTGTCCTCCGTCAACTATCCCTGCTTCACCTTCTGAAGTATGGATTTCATTAGTGTTCACACAAATCAAAGGTGAACACCATGGTAGAAGTTTAGGATGTTCTAATGCAGGAAGTTCTGTTTACACCAACACAACCAAAATGTATATCTACATGAGTAATTGTTCAAGTTCAACGTGTTTCTTTTAAATTTCACTAGCTCTACTATAGATACTGTTAGCCTGCAGCGGTGGTTCTGACCATGTGGAACCTCACTGCTGTTTTGCCTTTCTTACACCATGGGCATCACTGCAAGATTCTGTGTCTAGTTACACACTTTAGTGATGTCTTTCTCGTTCTAGAGCAAAGGGGAGTTAAAACATACATAAAATCATTTCTTATGAAGAACCCTTTTCAGTGAAGACATTGTCAAATTTCTCTTAGTACTTCCAAATGACAGCACTAAGAAATTTGTTACAATAAGCATTATTTCTGATTAAGTAACTTTGAAAACTCACCCTTTAGATCAATGACATGTAGATGACATTGCTCCTTCATCTGGGAAAAACTATCATTGCTAGCAAATTGGATTTTTTATTGTTATTTTCAAGGTAAGGCCTCACTCGAGCTAACTCACTCTGTGGTTTCAGGCCGGCCTCAGACTCACAGTGATCCTCCTGCCTCTGCCTCTTGAGTGCTGGGATTAAAGACATGTGTCCCCTTGCCTGGCAAGATGGGAATTTTTATTTATTTATTTATTGGCTATTTTAAAAGTGGGTATGTGCTTTATTTTTCCTGCACCTGGTAAGTGTAGGTCGGTAAGAACCATTTTGATTTCTGCCGTTTAATCACAAAAGTGATAACTCTGGCTTCATTAGCTGCAGAATCACTTGCTGTTTTCATGACTTAATTCTTTACTGGTTTATTTGCTTTCTAAAGAAGCAATCTGCAAAGGACACTGCTCCTAGATTATTAACTTTTATTTCATAAGAATCCTTTGGGCAGGAGGAAATGTGACAAGACTTTCAATAGTTGTTTACTTCCATCATGAGTAAAAAGGTCAGACGGAAGTTCATGGCATTTTCATGCTCAAAGAGGTGCATGTTACTGATGAAAAAAGGGACAAATTTAGACACAAAATGTTGTAACTTCAATAATCTGATGTCAAAATTGACTTGCTTTCTATTAAATGGCAAAGGTTTGGTTGTCCTCGAGAGTATTTTTGTGTTGTAAGATTACAATGTAGATAGATTTTTAAACAAGATGTTGAGTTTTTGTTAAATAAGGGGGTATTTGAAAGTACAGAGGAATGGCATTATTTCAGAAAATATAGCAAGAGATGAAGACAGAAGAAGAAAAAGTATCTCAGGTGAATTTTAGCTTAATGGGTGATCTAAATTCACCTCTCTGCTATTCACTTCTTTTTAAAAAGTATTTTACATATTCATTTTTAAGCAAGAGAGAGAGAGAGAGAGAGAGAGAGAGAGAGAGAGAGAGAGAGAGAGAGAGAGAACGCATCAGGGCCACCACCTTGTGGGTCCTGGGGAATTGAACAAGGGGCCTTAGGCACTGGAGGCAAGTGTCTTAACCGCTGAGCCATCTCTCCAGCTCTGCTACTCACTTCTTGATACTAAATGACAGGCATTAAGCTGAGGGAAAGGCTGACATTTCAGGATGGTATCATTTCCACAGAAATTTTTCAAAAAATGTAATAACTTAGACAATTTTTCTAAGGAATTTAGGATTAACTCAGAGAATTAATAAAATTAACCACTTTCCTTCTTTCTCCACAATTTAGTTTCTTTATGTACTAAAAGATGTTTTAATTAAGGTTATTACAGTCACTTTTGCACAAAAACTTTAACAAAATTTTAATTTATTCGCAAGCAGAGAGACAAAGAACAAGAGAGAGAGAGAAAGAGAGAAAGAAAGAGAGAAGAGAGGAGAGAGAATGGGCAAGATAGTGCCTCTAGCCACTGCAATCAAACTCCAGATGCATGTGTGTGTTGTGCATCTGGCTTTATGTGAGTACCGGGGAGTTGAACTTGGGTCGTTAGGCTTTGCAAGCAAGTGCCTTAACCACAGAGCCATCTCTCCAGCCCCTTGAACTAAAACATTAATGGAGATAACACCAATTGCTAAAAGGAAAATGCAGTTCTTCTTGGGATAATTAACAAAGATAGAGATATACATCACAGCAGTTATCTTTGGTACTAGAATTTCCTTGAACAAATATACTTGTGACTTTGTTTTTAAAACCTGAGACAGGGTTTTCACATTGTAGCCCTGGATGCTTTCAAACCCTCTACCCTTGCACCTCAGCCTCCAGAGTGCTGGACTCAGAGGCACCATTGTCCATGGCTTTCACCTGTCATGTGTGGTGGGTGGGCTTTTCTTTTCTGTTTTCAGCCACCCAAACTGGATGCTCTGGGGATCCTTCTTCTGTACTTTCTCAAATCATCTCTCTTCAAATTCTGATCCATTTATGGGAGGACCTCGTTTAAAATATACCACTCCCTTTAAAGTTGCCTCTCCTCAGTGTGTTTCTTGGAAGAAAATGCTTTTGTTAATCACATCATAAAATCCTGTTAGAAAGGAACCAGAGTAAGGAGTTTTGTATAAGATTTATATTTTCACATCCATCTTAGAGAAAAAAAATTCCATGTGGAGGCTTTTCTTGGTGCTGTGAGCTGATTACAATAAACCATTTAAAAGAAAAGTAATGCATTCTCCAGCTGTGCTGAGACATACTTAGGATCTATGAGGTAACAAACATTCAAGCGTGGCATTGCTACTTTCCCATTGCATCTTTGTGCATCTTCACTAAAGCAAGGGTTGCTGAGGGTACTCATCATCAGTCAGCCTCTTCTTACAGAGCAGACACTTGATGGATCAAGACAAGCTTTCCTTCCCCTCTTAGCTCCTTTGGAGAAGAAATGGATGCCTTTGTCTTGTGCACAGGGAGGCAAATTTGAAATGTATCGTTGCAATTTCCTGGCTCACAGTTGAACAGGGATAATGAATTTTTCTTAGAAACGTCTCCAAAGCTCTTCCATTTTTATAACAAGGCTTATAAATAATAATTTTTCAAAACTAGTCTTCTATTTTAACATACGACTTGACAAACATCACACATTTGATCTACATTCTAGCAATTACCTTTATTAACTACACTCTGCCCTCAATAATGTTTGGAGTCTCAATTTCTACATATAAAATCCCTTCAAATAAGTTTTGTTCACACTGAACTAAAGACATTTTTCTCCATATATGCCTGTTGAAATTGATTGAAGCATATCCACACACATATATAGCTGTGTGTGTTTATGTTGTTTTTAATCTTTCTATAACTCTTACTTTCCACTCTGTGTCTAATCTTGGCATCAAAAATATGGAGAGGGCTAGGGAGATGGCTCAGGCCTGGGTTGGTCCAGGTTTGATTCCCCAGTACCCACATAAAGCTAGAAATACAAAGTGGCACATGCAACTGGAGTTTGTTTTCAGTGGCAATGGGCTGTGGTGTACCATACTGTCTTTTTCAAATAAATAAATAAATAAATAAATAAATAAATAAATAAATAAATAAATAAATAAATAAATATTAAAAAGCCAGTGAGAGCTGAGAGCATGGTTCAACAGGTAAGAACGCATGTTACAAGCATGAGGAACTGAAGGGGCCTGAGTTTGACTCCCCAGGACTCACACGAACAGTTGGCATGACCACACACATCTATAACCCTAGTCCTGTGGTGAAGATAGACCAGAGAATCACTGGGGCTTGCAAAAACCACAACACACACACACACACACACAATCACATAGTGTGACAGAAAAAGGGTGAATTACTAAAAGTTGTGAGAGGGAAGAAAGCTAAAATCAGTAAGGCTGCTGAAAGTGTTAACTGCAGGGAAGTTGATCACAGCTGCCCAATGCCATGCCTTATTGCTAAATCTATAAAACCAAAATACAAACTCAGCTCTGGGCCAGAGCCTTTGGAAGTGATTCCAGCTCTTTTGATCTCTGGATAATAAACTCCTCTACTTTCACCTATGCTGGCATTGGTGTGATCTCTCCTGAAGATCAGCTTGCAGCAAGAGAGACAGAGAGAGAGAGAGAGAGAGAGAGAGAGAGAGAGAGAGACAGAGAGAGAGAGAGAGAGAGAAGAGAGAAAGAAAGGGATAGAAAGAGATGGAGAGAGAGATAGAGAGAGACTCCATCTCAAGGAAATAAGCAATAGAAGAAAGACACCCAATGTTTTCTTCTGGTCTCCCCCCCTATGTACACATGCATATACCAGACACAGACACAGACACACACAGACACACACACACACACACCACATATTACATAATAAAAAAAGCTGGAGAATATATTTCTCTGTAGATTGCCTGAATAATAGTGTCTGCTCCTTTACAGTCTCTGAAGAATGGATAGACATTTTCGTTCCAGCCTCTCTCCACCTCATGATCACTGGAGCTACACCTGCAAATCCCCCTGCTTTCATGCACCCACTTGTGAGTGCCACCCTTCAGGTGGGGCCCTTCAGCTGTGAGGGCTTCCAGTACCCATGACCCACCATATCCTGGATCACTGCTGTGTGTCATCCACCCCGTTCTCACATGTGGCAGGGATAGACAAGCCCATGGGGGTGGGCATCTTCTTCAGCCTGCCTTCTCAGAAGAAAGGCATCTTACCCTTCCCTGTGAGTCTGCTGTTACATTTTTTTCCTTGATGTAAGGAAGTGAAATGCCCTTCCATATCTACCAGCATCACAGTGACTTAGCACACACCAAACCACAGCCATTTCCTTAGTGGATGCTAAGGCAGAATCGGGCTGTGCTTCAGCATGGACTTGCGCTCCTTGAAGGCCCACATCTGTCTGTGAGCTGGCAATGGTAAGTGGTCTGAAGGGCAGTAAGAGAGTCCACCATTGCACACTAACACATGGAGAGGGAATCACCAAGATCCTGGGTTCTCAAAGCCAGCAGGCCTATGACCAGTTACCTGACTCACAAGAAAGAAGTCTGTAAGTTTTATACTTCTAATAGTTATATTGTTAGAGATTTAAAATTTGTGTGTGTGCATGCACATGTGTCTCTGTGTGTATGGTCACATGCAAGGCACTGAATGTGTGTGGAAGTCTGAGGACGACCTTGAGGGGTTTGTCCTCTCCTCTGGTCTCTCATTGTTTTTCTCCTGCATGCTCCAGTCTAGCTGGCTCCTGAGCTTCCACATTCTCCTGGCCCTGCCTCCCATTGCTATAGGTGGGTTGGAATTACAGACTTGTGCTACTCTGTGTCCAGCTTTACAATGGCGTTGGGTACTTGAATTTGGGCTGGTAGGCTTGAAGGCAAGTGCCTTTAACCATGGAACCATCTTCCTGGCATCCTGACTGTCATATTTTTAAAGTCAAAATTATTCAGTGGCCAGCACTTAATCCCAGCACTTGGAAGGCAGAAGTAGGAGGGTCACTGTGAGTTCCAGATCAGCCTGGGCTAGAGTGAGATCTTATCTTGAAAAACAAAACAAAAAATTATTCAGCTGGGCTGGAGTGATGGTTCAGTGCCTAAGGCACTACTGACCCAGGTTTGATTCCCCAGGACCCATGTAAAGCCGGATGCACAAAGTGGCACGTGCATCTGGAGTTTGTCTGCAGTGGGTAGAGGCCCTAATGCAGTCATTTTCCCTCCCCTCCTTGCAAGTGAATGAAATTGAAAAAAAAATTCCTGAGCTACAGTAAATTTTTGCTTTGGTTTTAGACCCCTTGCTTCTATGGCAATACAGGTCAATGTATCCATTTTCTACTCAGTGGAAAACAAGACCCTTGAATAAATGCTTATAAAGAAGCAAAACAAGATACATGAAAACTCAATTATTTACTAGCTACATTTTGTGACTTAAGAACACAAATTTTTATAAAAAACAGCTTCAGTGAGATAAGCTGCTGGGATATGTATTTATTTAAGAGATATAAGCAGTTCAACTTCATAGATTACCATTTGATATTCCACCACACAAGCAAGGAGAACCAACACTCAGAACATTTTATAAAGCAGTGTTCAGTGCTTCTCTGGTCCCTATTTCTTTTTGGATTCCCATTATACAAAACTCTCCTCTTAGGCAGCGAGAGAGCTGTGGCCTTGCCAACCCTACCAACGAGCCACAGACCTGGTAAGAGATGAGCCACCCCAGACCTACTGTGGAGGATCCACATGGAACCCCACAGAGAGTGGTGGGATAACCAAGAGATCCATAACCACAGCCAATCAGTCAACCCAGGATGAGCCAGCAAGACAGACACTAATGATCTTCAACACAACCTAAAGCAGAAGTACAGAGGACCCTAAGACCCTAACAATAAAGCAGCCTTAATACTCATCCACCATGACTCAGGGAACTGAGCAGAAGAGGGGGCGGAAAGATTGTAAGAGCCATGGTGGGGGAGAATATCCAGAGACATGGCCCCCCCATAACATAATAGGGCCGGTGGAACTGGGCTGACTCCTAGGCTATCCATGGTCCCCAGCCCCAAGGACTGATCCAGATGGCCCACTCATATTTAATCTTTGAAAACGATTTTCATACAAATAACTACTGTCAAACACATATATAAATCTGTGAGCATTTGATTTTAATTTGGCATTTTTAATACTTGGGAGGCATTTATATATTCCTATGGGATAATATATTCTTTTGATGCTTGTCTTTCTGCATGCTATGTTTTTGCAGATTAATCACTCCTAATTTAAAATGAGGCAGAATTTCCTCAGTTGCACAGCAAAGTGGATTTTGAAGTAGGTAAACTTCCTTTGAATTTGCATTGATTTTCCAAAACATCTTGAAACATATTCACCTACCTTGTATGGGAATATTTTGACATTTGGCAGCATGAGAGGCATACATGACGAAGGAAACACATGACATTCCTACAGCATCAATTGTCCTTGAAATGACATTGCCATAATGTTTTGTATGTGCTGTTTTGAATTTTTAGGCTGAATACAGTGAGAATAAAGTATCTATTCGGAAACAAAAGCTCAGTGTCCTTGAGGACAATTCCCATCTAGAGAAACTACATTCATTTCCTGAAGTAAAAATAATGGCAAGCAGTGTACCAGCCATCGCACTGTTGAACAGGAAGGCCTGGTAAGACATTTTGCTTCTATTTATGATAAATGTCTATTCCTTCAAAATGGACTTTTGTCAATATTTTTTCTAATGTCCTCAACTCTTTGAACACCTACCTGTTCTTGCAAAGAGGCTAATGGTTCTATGGAACTGTATTTTCTCTTGACCATTTTCTTCTGTGGAAATCAAAATTTGGTTAGCACTTAATCTGGCCTTTTAGCATAGCTAATTGTTATTGAATAATGAGTGAAATTCTTCATGATTTAATCCACTAATGTCATCCACACTTGACTATATCTCATAAAAGGCAAAATCCAATTTTTTTCCTGGTTTTTATATGCTGGGTCAGAAGGACTAATCAAAATGTATTTGTGAAATGGATATATATGTATTACTTGAATTCCAACTTAGGGCTTGTGCACTGGACAGGAGTGGAAAATACCACCCATTTCTGTTAACATGCTCTCAACTCTTGTTAGAGCACAAAGACATTCAGGGACCATGAATGAGTTAAGGAATATGGCTTTGTCTCAGCAAAGTTCAATTTATGAACATTAAAATTTGAGTTTATATAGTGTGATTTTTGTCTTTTTTTATCAACAATACAAAATTATGGGAAGAAAAGGCAGGAGGTTCATCCAAGTTCAAGGTCAGATTGGTCTCCATATCAAGGCCAGCTGGGGCTACATAGTGAGACCCTGCTTAAAAGAGAGAGAGAGAGAGAAAGAGAGAAAGAGAGGTAGAGATAGGGTGTTTCCATATTTTTCATAGCATTAGAAGCTTTTCCTAATGAAGAAACTATAAAATGTGTCTATAATGAATCACACTTACCACAAATAGACATCTTGATTGATTTTTTAAAAAATTGATTCCTAGTTTTGATGTGAGGTGGTACTGTTCCAGAGACTTCTTTGGAGTGTGAAACTCCAGTCATGTTGCTTTAATAAGTTAGTAACTCAGGAATTCTCTCTCTCTCTCTCTCTCTCTCTCTCTCTCTCTCTCTCTCTTCCCTCAGTTTCTTTTTTTCTTTCTCTCCCCTGGATATTTTTCCAAGATATTTTCTAAAATTTTGAGACAAAGTGAAGTCAAAATAACTTGATTTTAGATATCCATTAGATGGGCCATAACCCTAGAGTCCATCCCAAGTCCTTAATACCTTTTAAACATGATGGGCTTCATCTATTTGATGAGAGTATCAGTGATTATGATGAACATGGAATTTCTAGCATTTGCAAATAAACTTAACAGTGACAACTTTGTAACGTTATTTTTTTTCACCCTGTACCTGTCTTCAAGATGTCTCCTCTTGCTTCAGAAACTTTTCTCTGCTCCTTACAAAACATTCTACAAAAGAACTATAGGAATAAAGTGTTTCTTCTCCTGGGAGTATTTGCATTTTAATTGAGATCAAAACTTCCAGCTAGGGCTGGAGAGATGGCTCGGAGGTTAAGGTGCTTACCTTCAAAGCCTAAAGACTCAGGTTTTATTCCCCAGTGTCCACGTCAAGCCAGGCACACCACAAACGTATGCGTCTGGAGTTTGTTTGCAGCCTATACTCATTGTCTCTTGCTCTCTCTCCCTGGGTCCCTCCTTCCTTCTCTCTCTCTCTCTTTCTCTCTTGCTCTCTCTCTTGCTATCTTTCTCTCTCTCAGATAAATAATGAATAAAGCACATAAAAATAATTAAATAGAAAAGCTTCCAGCTAGAAATCCATGATAAGGAAGCCTTACACATCAGAGAGGATTTTGACAGAAAATTCATCCTAAAAATCACCTAGTGATTGTGTCATAGTTTCCAGATTTCAAATTATTGGATTGATTCCTTGGAGATATAGAATAGGAAAGGTGGTTGTTTTCTGTTATGCTTAGAGGTTAATAGTGCATTCTGGTTTTTAAATAAAATGGCCAGTGTGATTTATAAGAACAGTGCTTCAGGGACAACGAGAGACATAAAAACAGCATTTTTCAGAACAACTGAGTCACAGTAGTGGCACCCTATGGCAAAGTTTCTTTCAAAGGCTCATAAGCTTATTAATTCTTCAATAAGAGGATTTGATTGGACAGGGTATTAAGTAGATCTAAAAGGCTGGAAGCAGCAAGTTCTGAATAAGATATAATTTTGGGGGTTTAAAATTAGATTTAACAAAGCCTGCAGGGTAACTGAGTCCAGTATCCTCTGAACACTACACAATGAATCTTCATGGCTTAAAAAATCTGGGCAGAGATGAGGCTGGTCTTGGTGCAGAACTTTATTACAACAATACCTTGGGGCTAGAAGAAGAATTCCAGTTTATCAGTGGGTTCCAGGCGAGTAGGTAGGGCAGTGTCCTTTGCAACTCTTCCAGCTTGCATTTTTCTCTGCTAGACTTGGAAACCATTTGTTCATGTGTTGTCTCAGAAATTTCTCTAGTCCTGATGAATGCCAGCTCTCCCTGGACTTCCTCCATGATGGCAAAAGCGCACTTCAGCAGGCCTTGTGCTGGTCCACGTGAGAGAGATCTATCCGAGCAAAGGAGTGATATTGATATGGAGCCAACTAAGTGTCCGTGGGTATAGAGTCCTGGTGAGACCTTTGCTGAACATGTTACATAGTCGTTGCTAACTTGAATTTGTTGGATCTGGGGATGCAGTAGGTCTTGGGCTTGGGTGCTCATTGCTTCATATTTTAGAATTACGACTGAGAGGTGTCATGCAATGGCTTCCATGATTATGAATATATTGGCTCCTATATTGGTTTGTTTAGATTTTAAGCTGTAGTAATAAACACACACTCAGCCATGAATGGTAGGAGATCCTCCATACGGTTCTGAATTACTTGGAGATGTAAATGACACAATACACAAAGCACTCAACATGTGCATTTTCTTCTCAAAGCAACCAACATTTCCAAACTCCTGTCCATGTGACTCTTCCAACTCACCATCTCGTCTAATAGATGCAGAGCTTAGCTGTTTTCCACCATTACTGATTCTGAGACATGCCTAGCATTGGCGTTAGTGACAGTTTCACTCTGGTGTCCTAGATGGGGCTAGACCACACTGCTTGGGTGACAAGCTTCATAAATGGTGTCTACTAGATGCCTGGTGCCGAGGTTTTCAAGCATCACACTTTATTCTTACATTGACCCTTGAAAAACACTTCCCATTTGTTTTTCTCATCTCCCATCGAGGAGCTCAGGGGAGGGGCTCTGCACCCGAGACAACACCCTATGTTTAATCTAAAGACAAATGCTGAAAGAGAGAATGCATAAAGGCAGGTAGGACAATGTGGGAGGTGGAACCTAAGAGACTTCTCAATTTCTTGGCCTTGTAGTGTCTTTGGAAATCACCTTTTTAAAATTATCCATAATGAGATAAATTTAATGAACAAATAATCAGTTGTTATCCCCATTTCCCCAATGCCCCTCTTCCCTATCCGCAATCAGCTAGATATCCTCCTCTGTGGGCAGTCTGGATCAGTCCATGGGGCAGGGGGTTATGGATAGTCTAGGAGTAAGCCCGGTTCCACCAGCCTTAGTGTGATGTTACTGAGGGGGCCATGTCTCTGGATATTCTCCTCCACCATGGCTCTCACAATCTTTCTGCCCCCTCTTCCGCTCAGTTCCCTGAGTCATGGTGGGTGAGTATTAAGGCTGCTTTATTGTTGAGGTCTTAGGGGCCTCTGTACTTCTGCTTTAGGTTGTGTTGAAAATCGTTGGTATCTGTCTGGCTTATCTTGTGTTGACTGATTGGCTGTGGTTATGGGTCTCTTGCTTATCCCACCACTCTTTGCAGGGCTCCATATGGATCCTCCACGGTAGGTCTGGTGTGGCTCATCTCTTGCCAGGATGTCAGCTGTCGGCCTATGGTTTATTGGTAGGGTTTGAAGAGCCACCGCTCTCTCACTGCCTTCTGAAAATTACAAACAGAATCTCCATTGGAGAGTGAGATCATATAGGTTAACTGAGATACACATTTCTGAATTCGCTAGATTCTATTGTTAGTAGCCTCTTTGTAAATCACTCATACAGTGCATCTCTCTTTGGGGGCCCAAGAGTTTGGTTCCCAGTGCATTTTGCCCTTAGTGCCCCAGTTCTAGTTAAGGACTCCTCGTCACTGAGTGGATTGTTTGGCCAAATTAAAAGCTGTTGATTGCCTCCCCCAGGCTTTGGCTCCTTCATTGCACAAGTGCTCCTTTCTTGGTTCGCTGATCTCTCCCAGTAGGAAGTGTGTTCAGCCTACTCATGGTGGCAGATTGCGCTTCATGTCAGTATTCTTTGTTTTCTCCAGCTGTCGTTGACCAGCTTCCCCTGGAAGCAAGGCACTGCATTAACTACCATCTGGGGGCTGGTTACCATTCCGGACCTCACAGGGTCTCTTGATGCTGATCCATGGCTTTCTGTGGTTTCTTCAGCAACAGGATCCTACCTCAGGCCTGGGGTGGGCATTCAAGAGCTTTGACAGAATCCTGTCTTGTTATTAGTCTGGCAACTCCTGGTCCCAGATATCGGCTCCTTCCCTCACTGAGCTGTTGACCAAAGTGAACCATGAGATTGTAAATCACCTTTCTGAAGTGTGGGTGGGACCAAAGTTGCTACCAAACAAGAGAATGTGGCAAAAGTCATGCAATGTCACCCACCATATTAGGTTACTTCATGGAAAAGGTGAAGCTCTTTTGCATAGGTAACTAAGGTTCCACAGTCAGTTATTTGAAAATAAGGAAGGTGAAGACAGGTAAAATCAGGTGAAAGCCTTGAAGGATTGAACTGCGCCTGGTGTCAGCCTGTCCTGCTGGCCTGGAAGAAGCTACCATTGAGATGTCCATTGACCAGGAAAGAACACCAAAGTGCTAATTGGTGGTGAGGACCGAAACCCTACAACTGCTAACAACTGAATTCTGTCAGCAATTCTTTGAACTGAGTGAGGTGCCCTGGTCTCAAGAGCAAATGCAGCCAGGCTTGACTCCATGATCCCAGCGAGACCACCACCAGAGCACCCTGGAAAGCTCTGGTCAGACTTCTGATCAGCAAAACCCAAGATAATGAATTCTTAAACCACTATATTTATGCTGATTTGTTAGGCAGTGATTAAATAAATGATCCTCAGGGCAGCTGGGTCTCAGTCCAGAGGTGGATGCAGTGCCCAGCTGTGTGTGCTGAGGGCTTCCATGAAGTTTAGTCCAGTAGGAATTAAGAGTGCGTGTACATGGCCTTACTGGAATAAGTCTTTAAAAAAGTTTCTTAACATAGTGGATTGTTTTTCAGGCAACACAACTCTCTTAAGACTATATTTTAAAAATATTTTATTTATTTTTAAGGAGAGAGAGAGGGGGAGAGAGAGGGAAGAGAGAGAGGGAACAGAGAAAGAAAGGAGAGAGAGAGAGAGAGAGAGAGAGAGAGAGAGAGAGAGAGAGAGAGAGAGAGAGAGAGAGAGCGCGCATGTTGGGGCCTCCAGCCGCTGTAAAAGAACTCTAATGCATGCACCACCTTGTGAATCTGGCTCTATATGGGTCCCAGGGAATCAAACTCTAGTTATTAGGCCTTGCAGGCTAACTGCAGAACCATATCTCCAGCCCAAGACTAGATTTTTAAAAATAATGATTAATTTTATGATTAAAATTGATACAGGAAATAATGACTGCTAGATTCCCAGGCAAAAGGTGGACTCATAGAGCCAAAGATTATTAGTGAAAATAATACTCTTGGCAGAAACTCATAATATTCAGGTTAGGTTTTGTAACAAGAGTAACAGCTCAGTGTAGAAGAATATGACTTTGGTATTTCATTCTCTCAGATTCACCAACATACAAGGACATACAGTCGTGTGCAGAGGTCTAGCTTCCCTGTGTTCAGTCAGTTTGCTCTCTCCTCCAAGTTCAAAGCATTAATAAATTTAAACAGACATTGTTTGTGTGCTGGTTTAGTCTGTGCTATTAAACTCCTTTCTCTTCACTCACGGCAGTGCATGTAATAACTATTTTTTCTTTTTTGTTTAAAAAGTCCATAGCCTCTACCCCAAGTTTCTAGTCTGGTAAGGACAATTTATAAAATTAGCTAATTTTTTTACTAGCTAAATAACTTGTGTCAAGTTCACTGACTTGTTTTATCTTATTTCCTCATTAAAATAAGAGAATAATCACAGTTACTGTTTTAAAGTACTATGGGGACCAGAATGATATATGTTAAATGTCTAGCTCCTCATTTAAAGCTATAATCCTGGTTTTTTGAAGTAGGGTCTCCCTGTAGCCCAGGCTGACCAGGAATTCACTATGCAGTCTCAGGCTGGCCTTGAACTCATGGCAGCCATCCTCCCTCTGCCTCCTGAGTGCTGGGATTAAAGACGCATAATTCTGTATTTTTTAAACGTTTTTTATTGGAATAAAATTATATAATTAACAAAGAAATATCTCAGTATCATAAGTTATTAGAGAAAACCATTGAAACCAGGATGACATTCCCTTTTATGCATTAGATATTCTTCCCTCCCCATGACTCTTGCATTCTTTCTAACACCTCTTCTGCAAATTTCCCCGAGTTGTGATGGGTGAGTTTAAAGTTTGCATAATTATTAGGTTTTTAAGAGTCTCTGGATTTGTGTTTTGGAAAATTTTGGGTATCCTTGGTATCTATCTCTGTTATCCTTCCCTAGGATATCTGCCTTGCTGTGGGAATTTTGCTCATCACATCACTTCTTTAGAGGTTGCATTAGGGCTTTAAATGCTAAGTTTGAGGTGGTTTGTCTCCTGCTTGGGTGTCCCCCACCAACTCAGGTCCACTTGGTGGAGTTCGGATGTCCACAATTCTTGTTGATTTCTGAAAAAATGCAGAGTCTCCAGCGGAGAGTGAGATCATTATTGGTTAATTGAGACAAATATTGCTAATTTGGTGAGCATTTGAAAGGTGTAGCCTTTCTGAAGAGGACCTATGGTTAGCCAGGACTTCCCCATGGAGATGGGGCTCTTGGTCCCCGTTCAAGGTTGCCTTGGGTCCCCACACCAGTCAGGGTTCCCTGCCTCTGAGCGGATCTCACAGCCAATTAGTCAGCTGTTGATTACCCACCTAGGCTGAGCGCCACTATTGCACAGATGGGCACTTCTTGACTTGCTAGGCTGTGCCATTTAACAGAGTGTTTTTCATTCTCAGGCCGCAGGTCGGTGTGTAGCTTGAATTTTTTTTGTTACAGCATCCTTCTCACCTTTTCCCACATTTAAGCTGCACATAATCTGTGAAATTCTGTGCTTACAGTTTGTTAGAGAATGAGTTGTCAGGCAGCGCCGAGAAAACACGGTATTCTTTTGTGTTTTCATCACAGGGCACAATCCCTGCCATGACATGGTGACCCATGACAACCCCCTCACATGATTATCTGTACCATTTATTTGACTATCCTTCCTATTGCTTTCAAGTTCATTTTGTTCCTGTTATTTGAATTTTCTTTGGTAGATATTATTTCCCAGACAGATGATACATTTCTTTAAGATATAAATTTATTTACAGCTCATAACACCTCTGACAATAAAACTAAAAATACATGTAACATTTATTAAAAGAATAACAGGCCAAGAGACTTATTTGAGCTTTTATATTAGTGTACTGTAGAATTACTTCAGCGTCTCAAAAAATTTATTTCAGTGTCACTAATGAACAGTTTTATGATGTTAAAAATGGTGAGATCTAATCTGGGAATTTAATGAAAACTTAATTTCTGCAGAACTTGCTGAATTTTCTTCATAATTAATTTTCATTTATTTGAAGTTTAATTTTAAACAAACCGAGGGTTAAATAAATGAGAATAATTTCAGGCTGGAGAGATGGCTCAGCAGTTAAGGAACTTGCTTACAAAGCCTGATGAACTGGGTTCGATCCTCCACTACCCACACAAAGTCAGATGCACAAAGTGGCACATGTGCTTGGAGTTCGTTTACAGTAGCTAGAGGCCCTTGCACACACTTTCTCTCTCTCTCTCTCTCCTTGCAAATAAATAAAATAAAAAATTTTTAAAAAGAATAATCTCAAAGTCAAGAAGCTGACCTGCCTATAAATAATTTTTTTTAGTGTGAAATGAGAAACAAAGTTAATTTCATTTGAGGGAGTTTTCTTAGCTAAAATAAAACAAAATGGGAGGTTTGGGGGAGAAAAATGTAAATGTATACTAGACTGAGGATCAAGAACACTTGTTAAATTTAGCATTGATGAAGAAAACATTAGATTTACTGACCGACACGGCGGCCTTCAGAGAGGGTAAAATCTCCAAGTGGATTGTAGGATTTGTCTTCATGATTTACCTCCAGTTATTTGTGCAATCAA
>PVHP010027966.1:0-18030 GCA_004024765.1 Zapus hudsonius
TGGTAGGGTTATATGGGCCACAGCTCACTCGCTATATCCTGAAAAATACAAATACAATCTCCATTGGAGAGTTAGAACAGTATAGGTTAACAGATATAGACCATTCTGGATTACCTAGTTTCTATTTTTAGTAGCCTCCCTGTCAGACGTTCGCATAGTGCATCTTTTCTTGGGTGCCCAAGAGTATGGGATCCGGTGCGTCTTGCCCTAAATCCCCATTTCCAATCAAAGGTTCCCCCTCACTGAGTGGAATATTTGGCCAAATTTAATGGCTGTTGATTGACTCCCCCAGGCCCAGTCTCCTTCGTTGCATAATTGCTCCTTTCTTGGTTTGCTGTTCTCTCCCAGTAGGAACTGTATCCAGCCTATTCATGGCCGCAGACTATGTTTCATGCCAATGGTCTGTTTACTCCAGTTATCGCAAATCAGCTTCCCCTGTCAGCTTGTGCATTGCCCTCCAGCCCTACACTAACTGCCATCTGGGGGTTGGTTACCATTCCAGACCTCGCTGGGACTCTCGATGAAGATCGATGGCATTCTGCGATTTCTTCAGCAACACGATTTCGTCTCAGACCTGGGGAGGGTGTTCAAGAGCCTTGACAGAATTCTTTAAGACAATATTTTTTATCAATGCAAAACAGAAAATTTTGTGGAGAAAACTAGGGTCAAGAAGCAGGAAAAGGCAAGATATTAAGAACAAATTTGTAATATTTGTATTTAACAAATTTTGAAGAAAAAGTGTTATATGGTAATAAAAAAAATGCCAGTACTAATTACTTAAATTTGGGAATTTAAAAAATTTTCAAATTTTAGAGTTAAAATCAATAATTACATTACTTTTGGAGCCTATTGTATATGTCATACAGCATGAATTTTAAATAAAACTAGATGAGAAAAGTTATGAAAATAAGTATTCTTCCTGCCAGTAATGCTGTATTGAAGTATACAACTTCTCTCATCAAGCATTATTTACCTGAAATGCAAAATTTTAATTCCCCCCAAAAGGTAGAATAGGTAAAAAGTTTTTAGTAACTTGTTAAAGAAATTCTTCTAAATGCTAAAAATAAATCTCCTCAAAATTCTACATGGTGAACACTTGGGAAATTTAAAAATATATATTAATTTTTCCTTTTGCTGGATGTGTTTTTGTAACAACCCCAGAATAATGGCCAAATTCAATGACCTGAAGAGCTTTCCCCCCTCTAATCTTTAAGAGATTTATAGTTGTAACTCTTTTAAAATATTTATTTATGAGAGAGAGAGAGAGAGAGAGAGAGAGAGAGAGAATGGGCTCACCAGGGCCTCCTGCCACAAACTCCAGATGTATGTGCCAATTTGTGTCTGGCTTGATGGGGGCACTGGGGAATTAAACCTAGGCCAGCAGGCTTTGCAAGCACGTACCTTTAACTGCTGAACCATCTCCCTACCCCTATTTGTAACTCTTAATAGTTACTCTTGGTCTCTGGTTCATTTTGAGCTAATTTTGTAAGTGGTATAAAGTTTGTTCCCAGCACCATGTTTTAAAAAGACTGTTTCATCTTCATTAAATGGCCTTGGCAGCCTGTAAACAATTACTTCCCCACTGATATGAAGCTTCATATCCAGGCTTTCTGTTCCTGCTGTTGGTCTATAGATGTCCACCAGAACTCTGTGTTTTGACTACTACAACCTTGTACTAAGTTTCAAAGTCAGGAAGCTTCGGAATTTCATATATGAAATTCCTTTTGCAAGGATATTTTGCTAGTAAAGTTCCCTGGATACTCTGTATTAATTTTAACATGAGCTGACTCTGTTTTTACATATTCAGTTTCTAATGAAAAATTGTTCATAAAATTACGAAGCCTAGCTGGGCATGGAGTCAGTCCTGCAATCCTGATGCAGGGAGGTTGACACAGGAGGGTCACACACCAGGCTGGCCTACACAGCTAGTGTCTCAAAAAAACAAAAGTAAAAAATATTCTGGAGGCATGACAACAATAATTTTCTAGATGGAAAAAATCTACAAAATGTTAACATTTCCTGTCAGAATATTAATTCAGAATATAAACAATGGAACTAAAATATTATCAGATCTAAGTGTGTAAAATATAAAAACCAGTAAGTAGAATTATGGCATAGGTAGTAAACAGCAAGAGTTATAGATTATTATAAATTGGTCTTAACTCCTTATATAAGTAATGTCAAGCCCAGGAAGTAAGGGTAATAATCAACAAATCAAGAATCTAAAGACTTCTGTACAGCCAAGGAAATCGTTAACTGATTAATAGCCTACAGAGTGGGAAAAGCCTACAGAATGGGGGAAAATTGTTGCCAGCTATACATCTGACAGAGGATTAATATATGGGATATACAAAAAAAAATTTAAAAAAACTAAACAATAAGAAATCAAACAACCCAACCCAAAAGTGGGCTATGAAACTGAACAGAACATTCTCAGAAAAAGAAATACAAATGGCCAATAAATGCTTTTAAAAGTTTTCAACATCCTTAGGCATTAGAGAAACAAACTTTACTTTGGGATTCCATCTCTAGTCAGAATGACTTTCATCAAGAAATCAAATGACAAAAAATGTGAGGGTGTGGGGAAAAGGGAATCTTTATTCACTGTTGCTGGTGCAGCCTCTGCGGAAATCGGAAAATAGAACTACCATTTGACTCAGCTATGCCATTAAGGATACTTTAAAGACTCTGTGCATTACTATAAATGAACCTAGATGACCATCAACCAGTCAATGGATAATGAAGATGTGATATGTATGTGCCATATACACAATGGAGTTTTATTCAGCTATAAAGAAAAATGAAACTGAAGTTTGCAAGAAAATGAATGGACCTGAAAAATTATTATACTGAGTTAACCTAGACTGAGAAAGACAATATCATAGCTTCAAATTGTTATATTTTTATGTAAGAAAGAGTAGGAGTCAACAGAGTCCAGGAAGCTAGAAGGAGGCCATAAGAGGAGTAGGGAAAGGGAAGGAGGGGTAGAAGGAAGGGTTAGTACAGCACACAGATATAGAGGGACAGAAAACTGGGTGGAAAGGTTTAAGTGGGCACAGGGAGGAGGATAGAATAGAAGTAAGGTGAAGGAATGAGTTAAGCAAAACTAAAGACATAAGAAAAGGCCATATGTAAACTTCTTTGTTAGCTAATTAAGGAGTTTGAAGTTCCCTGTGTGGGTATATAATTCTTCTCTCAGAAGCTATAGGTTATGATAGGAAAATCCCAGTGCTAGAGGAGTGATATCTTCCAGTGAGTTGTTGGTCAGGTACCCCAAACAGTACAGACTATTGCCACTGTTATCAGTTGCCCACAAAAACTTGATGGTAAGACTCTATTTCTGAAGACACCACTTGTTTTGGTTGCAGGACCCTGAGAAATCAAGCTGGAACTGAGCTGGAAGCCTCCCGTGCCCACCTTGCTGGCTACCTGCCATAGTATTAGGAAGTGCTAAGTTGGTTGCTGGAGAAGAAAAGGTATGGGAAGATAATGGACCCTGCAAACCAAACCATGCAGTTGGCTAGCCAGGGAAAATGTGATAGCCAGTGCAATAGTGGCATGACTGTTATGGGAGTGGCCATCTGTTTCTCTGATCAGATTTGAGTCCCACTTCATGGTAGAGAATTGATGCCTTGTGCTTAAAACCTAGTCAAAAGCTATGGAGGTCATAGGTTGTGGGAAAGTAGCTACTATTGCTGTTTGGCTAAATGGATATGGATGTGTTGTTCCCATCAAATAACCCTCTAAATATTTATGTGTATGCCATAGATTAGTGTTGCTCTTACTTTGTTTCTAGAAACTTCTTTGAGCATTGGTAGTGACTGCTGGGGAGACTCAAAAGATGACAAAGGGCTGAGAGTAAGTGAAAGTTGGGTGCTCAGGATTAAATGTGACACCTATATCACCCTCTCCAAATCTCAGGGAACGTTGTAGAAAAGCAGATGGAGAGCTGAAGAGTCAGAAGATGGGGAGGAGTGCTGTGGAATGTTGTCTTCTGGACACAGCATGACAGGTGCATCGGTGGCCTGAGAGCCAGTGCTGTTTTCTGTACAAGACCCACACAGCATTGGGCCCATCAACATGGAGGTGGGGAGGCAGCAACAGAAAGAACATCAAAGTAGAAGAGGGACTAGCTGGGAAAAAGAAGGGGTTGAGTAACATGAGGGTGGGGTTCAGGAGAAGGAAACAGGTGGGCAATATAGTAAAAATATAATATATGCATGAATGAAAATTATTAATAAAAATTATTGGTAGATTTAGTTTCTCGAAAAACTATTTCCTTTAACTATTTGTTTTTGCTAGTCAGATAAAACCACTAACCTGCCCTTTGATGGAGCGAGGGGCTCCAGAATGTACTACTAACCCTTCCCTATCTGCTAGCGAGCTTGCAGATAGATGACCACCTCCAGATGCCAGTACTTTTCCTGAATTTTCTAGTGACTCCATTTTCCCCCTCTTGGTGCAGCCATCAAAATGGTGGGGTCATGACCAATCTCCCTCACCTTAAGTCTACATAATGATCCCAACTTCTGGCCTGCAACATGGCTGGCATGGGTTTATGCCACAGCCTCACTTCCCAAACTGTCTTTTCTCCTCCATTCCTTTCTGGGTGTTCCTTTCCCGGTCTGTTGGGTCCAGGGCACTCACCAAGACATTCCTTGCATGCTAATATATTATCTCATATATCTAATATGTTTCCTCCTAGGGAAGCCAACCCCGAGGCACTGATAACAAGATGCCACAAGATTCTCTTTAAAAGGAACACGTAAGATCAGGAAAGTTTGCCAGGTTTTCTCTTGTTCTAGATCTGTATCACTTTTGTTCAAATAAGACAATGTTCCAAAGCTGGAATAACCTATCAGGAATGCTGTGTTATTGTGTAAATCAGATCACTGCCTAGACCTCTCATTCATTACATAACAGTCATAACAGTTATTGAGTACTTTGCAAAATGTCCACTACTGAACACTCAGTGATCCCCGAATGAACCAGACTCAGGTAGCAGCTGTCTGTGATCCCAGTGTGTCTGAGGATGGCATGGAAGAGCGTCACAGCTGGCTGACCCCGACCCAGGGTCTAGGAAGAAACACTGCGCCTTGACGTGGGCATAGGCCAGAGAAGCCACCTCTGCGCTCACCCTAAAGCTGCGAATAGTACTTCTAAGCTCACTCCATAGTGTGAACGTCACCTCTGAGCTCACCCCATAGTGTGACTAGGCCTCATTACCTTTTTCCTTTCTTCATGAGCACCACCATAGGACGCCCCACCACAGGGCAGCTAGCCCTTAAGGAAAGACCAACAATACCATGCCTTCCTCATCTCAACCCCTAGCAGAAGCATACTACCAGTCTCTGCTTTCTCTACTTATAGTACAGGGATAATGCTACTGCACACAGTGGAGACTAACCAGGATGCTCTCACCCGATGTGAGTGTCAGGGAGGTGACATCTGGAAGGATGGCACCAAAGCACCTTTTATCGGCCAAGCAGTGCACTGTGGAAAATAGACATGATTCCTTATTTCCATCCTTCAATAAGTAGTTAGGTCTCAAGTGATGCAAAACTCCCCAGGGTGGGCTGCGGTTATTGTGGGAATCTTATTATTGCAGTTTTGAAACTACCCAAGGGCAGGGAGCGGTGAGCATGTGTGTCTATGGGGGTGGGTCCCTGAAGGCTTCCCTGAGATGTCGTATCACCTGAACCTGACCAGGTGAACAGGGACAGCTAGACAGAAAAGCTTAAAAGAAGCTAAAAGGCACTTGGAAGAAAGAGTTGAAATAAGTGCTTATGTTGAAATAAACTTCAAAACTGAGAGTCAAAGAAACTACTCCTTTTCAGAAAAATATATGATTAATAATATGTTTTTCCATTAATAATGGAAGTCAGGGACTCGGGAGATTTCTCAGCATTTAAAAGACATGTGCTTGCAAAACCTGCTGGCCTTAGCTTGATTCCCCAGAAATTATGTAAATTAGTCAGGTACACAAAGAGGTGCATGCATCTTGAGTTTGTTTGAAGGAGCAAGAGGCTCTGGCTTGCTCTCTTTCTCTCTCTCTCTCAAATAAATAAATATAAATATTTAATAAAAAATTGAAGTCAGTTTCTGAAATGCAAACAGCCTTATAGCTATCCAGCTTATCTCTGATCTGACTACATTCTTAAGCTGCTCCAACGACAAGGTGCGGTGTTCCCAAGGCCAGTTTATGTCCCTTCATGTACATTCAGACCTTTGTGTGAATAGCTGTTGAAAATGTGTGCAAAGAGTGTTTTGTTAACCATAAAAACCAGAACTATTGTGTAATGGATTATCACTGCTGCTGTGAAGGATTCACAGGTAAATTTACCTAGCTTGAAAGGTGTGACATTATCAAATTTAATCCCAGCACTTGGGAGAAGATTTCCCCAGCAAAGAGGATTGCTATGAATTCACAGCCAGCCTGGAGCGACAAAGTGAGTTCCAGGTCAGCCTGGCCTACAGTGAGACCGTATCTTGAAAAAAAAATCAAGTCTCAAATATGTAATTAAAAGTTATCCTATAAATACCCTTCTACTACAAGAGAAGTTTTTAGTAGAGCAATTTGTAAATCTTCAAAGTTGAGGCAAAACATGCCGGGTGTGGGGAAAGGCAAAGAGTTATGGTAGTGATTTTTCTTATTAGTAATGCTATTTTTATTTAAATGGGTGCTTGACCTGAGCTCTTCACTAATGAGCAAATCATACTGTCATGGTTTGATCCAGGTGTCCCCCACAAACAAATGAATGTGTTCTGATAGATCAATCCTCAGCTGATGGCAATTCAGGAATTAGAACCTCACTAGAGCTGTGTTGTTGGGGGCGGGCTTATAGGGTTTTAAGCCAGCTCCCCCTTGCCAGTATTTGGCACACCTTCCTGCTGCTGTTTGCAGTGCTGTGGCAGAGGTGATGTCCAGCCCTCTGCTCATGCCATCGTTTTCCCTGCCAGGATGGAGCCTCCCCTCGAGTCCGTAAGCCAAATAAACCCATTCCTCCACAAGCCGCTTTTGTTTGGGTTCTTTCTGGGCAGCAACTAAGAAAGCTGACTGCAACACATACCTTATGAGTGCTCATGTTCGTGTATGTGTGGTGCTGAGACTATACTCATCAAGGCCCCACAATAGCAGCATCAGAATAAGCAAATATGTCAATGTTGCCTCTCCTCTTGTCACAGAAGTACTGAACCAGGAACTGGTAGGTTAGCCCAGTAATCTGCCTTTAACCCTCCAAGTGATTTTGCAGCTAAAATTTCAGACCCACTGGGTGCAATGTTCACGACTATCAACTTTGTACGATGGCTTCTGTCTGATGGGGGCTGATGGTTTGTCTGTGCTTTGGAATTCAGCAATGAGCATCACTGGCTTTTGCTGTGCGGGATAGCAGTGACAGGCTACTGACACAGGTGGTGAAAGAATTCGCCAAGGCAAGGAAGGAGAGAGAGTTTATTAGACACATTGAAGTACAGCCCCAGCAGGCACAAGAGGAGAAACTGTTCCAAGGAGGCATTCTAAGGAACTGCCTTTACCAGAAGGGGGTATCTACGTAGGTCATGGGGGCAGTGATTCAATGTCAGAGTGACATTAATGTTCTGTCATGGAACTCCACAGATGTCCCAAGCCTTGCACAAACATGGCAGTAAGTTTAGGGAAAGCGGCCCTTGACACACTATGGTTTCACTGAAGTTGTCAACTGCCACAGAAGGAAATGATCAAGAAAATCATCTAGACGGATGATCGGAACCCTAGACAGACTAGCACTGTGTAGCAACAGCGGGAACTGGCCTGACTGACCTGACGTGGCTTGACCTACCAACTTTGTCTATAAATAAGCAACCTTCAGTTTTCTACCAATATTAACATTTTAAAAAAATTTGCTGGAGAGATGGCTCAGTGGTTAAAGCACTTGCCTCCTCATCCTAAAGCCCTGGGTTCAATCCCCAGTAACCACATAAGCCAGACCCACAAGGTGGTGGCCCTGGTGCATTCTCTCTCTCTCTCTCTCTCTCTCTCTCTCTCTCTCTCTCTCTCTCTCTCTGCTTGAAAATGAATACATAAAATATTTTTTAAAAAGTTTGCATTTGACTTAACTATTCCTTCTCAAATATATCCTGCCTGCCTAAGACTTCCCAGTTTTAGTGCTAAAAACCCTCTGTTCGAGGGAACTCCTGCTTCACATCCACCACAGATGTGTTTTCACTCTTTATTGTCTTGTTAATAATCTTTATTTTTTCACTTGAAGGTACAGCTAGCCAGGTGTTCACCTGGAAGGAATAAGAGATTTCTCAGTGGTTAAGGCACTAGCCTGCAAAGCCTAATGTCCCAGATGCACAAAGTGGCACATGCATCTGGAATTCCTTTGCAGTGGCTGGAAGCCCTGGGCTGCCCATTCTCTCTGTATGTCGCTCTTCTCTCTCTGACTGCAAATGAAATAGTTTTTTAAAGAAAAGAGTAGCTGAGGGTGGCTGTTCTGGGTTAAATCCATGACAAGGTGGACAGGAATCATGAAGGATGCTTATTTCAGGTGACCCACCATGGTCTTTGCTTGTGAAACTGTTGGGCATAACTTGTGGAATAACAACCATTCCCTGACTGCCAGTTCCTAAGTACATGATCAATGTTTTTAGCTCAAGGAAAAGGCATGAAATTTCACCATCTGTTTTGCTCTTTTATCCCTTGTGGGCAATAAATTTCACCAAGTCCTCACGATTCTGCTACATTACCATTTCTTCATATATATATATGCTGTGACTGTTTCTATATTACTTGGAAGGGACTGGATAACCACAAATGTGGGCTGGTTGGATGATAAGCTTTGCAGTCAGCCACCACACAGCTCCCTCGACACCTGTTATGGTTTGAGGAGCTTTCTTGCTATGATAGAATAGACATGCTTTAAGGATATGAAAAGCAGGCTCCTTGTTCTAGTGTGCTTAGTAGTTCCAGATGCTGGCTTTCTGTACTAGAACCTTCCGCCTCAAAGGGTGCCATCGCAGCACAGCAGGAATCTGTTTATATCTAGGAATTTAAGAGACTCAGTGAGAATTAGAGGGAAATGGCAGGAGGAAAGAAAAGTCACTGTTTTTCTGCTTAAACAATTTTTCTCATTTTTGATATATTATCATTACTATTATCATTTTTGCTATGTAATCTTAGAAAAATCACTGAGATTATCACCCATATAAGTTTTTAAAAACAATTTTCATAATAGAGCTTAAAATACATGGGGGGGGGGAAATCTTGTCTTTTCCCTGTTTTAACTTTCAAAGCTCTAAAGAAAAATTCAGAGATTTGTGTGCTTCTTCCACTCTGTCTGATTTAGGGGGATGGCTAGGTCAGGTAGATGTGGGAGGGAAGGAAGGAGGGATGGAAGAGGGAGAAAGGAAGGAGGGAGGAATGAGGCTGCAGATGTTGCTATAGTTCTTGCTGCAAGGATGTCAGATGAGGGCTGACAGAGTCTAAAGAAAGGTTGAGGCAGAAGTGCCTGGAGAAAATGCTGGAATCCTGCTGCTAGGACTCTTTGCAGATGGAAAGCCAGTGATCCTGGTGGTACAGGGGGTGTTTAAGTCCTGGAGCACCCTTGTGAAGGACCCTTCAGACTCCAGGCTGAAAAGAGAAAGGATGTTTTCTGAAGAGATTATCCATGAGTTGGAGCAGGTAGATGCCTCTGGTCTAGAAACTCTTAAGAAGAGGTGACTACCAAGTAAACTAATAAAGTGATGAGAATCTCAAAATATATCTTATAAGACATTCAACATGTGAGAAAGCCAGCTCACTGGAAGGATGGGTATTGTGGTCAAGCCAGTCGGACCAAATGCCTATCCAAGTTAAAAAACAAAAACTCGGCGGGGGACGGAATGCTGGAGAGATGGCTCAGCAGTTAAGGCACATGCCTGCAAAGCCTAAGGATCCAGGTTCGCTTCCCCAGTATTCATGTATAAAGACAGATGCACAAAGTGGCACATGCATTTGGAGTTCATTTGCAGCAACTGGAGGCTCTGGCATGCCCATTCTCTCTCTCTCTCTCTCTCTCTCTCTCTCTCTCTCTCTCTCTCTCTCTCTCTCCCCTTGCAAATAAATAAAATAGACTTAAAAACAACAAATGTATATAGACTTTTCTTCACTTTATATGTAATCAGAAGTGGATGGGCTAAGGGAGCTAAAGCACAAAAGCTTTAAGAAGATAATACAGAAAGCTATGTCTATAATTTAAGATCACATGAGTAATATCCTCTTTAGTATCACAGATGAAACTGACGTTGCAGAAGGAAAAGTTGGCCCGAGCCCATCAGAATGAAACCCATGCAGCAAAGACAGCATGCATGAGCATGATTACACGTGCTGGGCTGGACAAAGTTGTGTTGCTACAACCATGTCAATCTCTGATGTACTAGAAGCTGTGCCATCCTCACAAGTACAGGATAAAAATGAGCAGAAGGTGTGCAGTATAGCTCACTCACAACTAGACCTGAGAATGTGAAAGCAATAATAAGATGTAACTTTCATACAAAATCAAAATGAGTTTCAAATACCTCTATAGCATAATCTTATTTTAGGAGAGACAGAAAAAAGAAAAGGAGAAATTATGTGAAGAGAAGGATAAATTTTTTGGAGGCTGTACAATATATTACATTATTTACCTCAAGGTCATGAGGTAAACTGAAGCAAAAGTATACAATTTTAATTTTTCTCTTCATGCATGTTTGTAATGATAGTTTACTTTTACAACTTTGTAAAACTCCAGCTACAAAGTATGTTTTTAAATTACATGGGTGTTTGATTGCTATGATGATTTAGGACAAATGAAGGGTCCCTACTGGCTCCCAGATTCTGGTCTGGCTAATTGGTTGACTATACTGTGGCATTCATTAAGACAAAGACATTTCCACTGTCATTAAACAAATATTCTGGTGTGGCAAGTGCTTATTTATATATTAGGTAAATATTAGTCTATAAACTAAGGTTCAAGAAATACTATTTTATTTCTTTCTAATCAATTTTGACTCTGAATTCTCTCACCACATGAGGCTCTTGGGACATTCACTGCCCATCATGCACCAGCCCTGTTCCTTTCTAGGGAGGGTCCCAGCAGACCTCTAGAAAATTATACAATAGCCAGAATTGTGGGAACATTGAAGAAGGGAAGGAAGCCTGAGCTTAGAGAGAGATGTGGGCAGAGGTTGGTCTGACCTTATGCAGATGGCCCCGGTATGTGACTGTACTTCTCTGAGCCTCATTCTCCTCAACCATAGCATTGTTATGTCTTGCTTGTTCCCTAGGGAAAGAGTCCTGCTCCTTCATGCACAACCATGCATTCTGGACCCTGTTGAAATGACTGGCTTCGAAGCACAGGGGGAAATGCAGGATGTGCCAAGTGATGGTCAACAGCCCTGTAAAGGCAGCCAAGGCTTACAATGAAAGGATCCTGGAGAACTGGGCAGAGGCTAATGATGATGGGGGCAAGTGTGATCTGGAAGTCAGATCTCAGGAAATGAAGTCATCATAAGCCTCAACAGTTGCCCTACCCTTCCTTGTAAGGAAGGTTAGTGTGTCCACCACCAAACTCTCAGGGAACGGTTTGTTCTTAAAGGAAAACAAAAAGTTGTAAGTGAAGTTATCTTGATTTTTTTTCTTTGCTTGGCACACAAATTCTTACAGAATGACTAAGGACTTATTTAAAATTACTTGGCTAGAACTTTAGGGAGATGTTTATCATCTAGATCCTTTTCTCAAAAGTCTAGAAAAACAAGGGCATGATTTATGGCACGTTTAGTTAGTGTCTGCACTTTCTCCAGTTGTATTTACAGATTTACTTCAGTGCAATTTCTTTGAGCTCAGTGAGAATTTTCTGGATGGTGACAGAGCTCAAAGAAATGCTACTGAATAGTGTTGGAATAGAACCTGGTCAACTCTGGGGAGGCAATGCCACAGTTAACTGGTGTTTAGAAAATAAGAGCCAGAAGTGGCCAACCATTCAACCTTAGACCCTGGGCCAATGACTATGCCAGGTCTTTATTTCCCATAGAATATAGGGTAATTCCTCAACACAGGATTTAGACAAATATTTTGTTTCAACATGATTTTTTAATGGAGTCAACCAGTAAACTTTACTTTTAAATGTAGTATCAAAATGGTTCTGATTTGCATTTCTAGGGTAACTTCTAATTTATTCCTGGTTTTATTTTTTTCTTTCTCTTTTCCTTCTCTTCCTTTTTATGTTTCTTCCCTCCTTTCCTCCTCCCCCTCCCCTTTCTTTCTTTCTTTCTTTCTTTCTTTCTTTCTTTCTTTCTTTCTTTCTTTCTTTCTTTCTTTCTTTCTCTCTCTCTCTCTCTCTCTCTCTTTCTCTCTCTCTCTTTCTTTCTTTCTTTCTTTCTTTCTTTCTTTCTTTCTTTCTTTCTTTCTTTCTTTCTTTCTTTCTTTCTTTCTTTCTTTCTTTCTTTCTTTCTTTCTTTCTTTCTTTCTTTCTTCTTTTTTCTTCATGTACAGGGCTTCATGTACCCTCGACGGACCTTCAACTTACTGAGGATGTGAACTGCTGCTCATCTCCACCTCCCGAGTGCATGCACCTCCACACCAGGTGTATCTGGGCTGCAGCTTCATGCGAGCAAGGAAAGCACTTTAGCAATTGAACTACATCTCCAGGTCCACAACTAACAATTCCCACCTATTGTGGTTCAACATCAACATCTCTGGAATATTATGAATTGCTTTGAATCTGACATTAAACCAATTTATGACTAACAAATCTTTCCTGTTATCAGTTGTAACTAATGATGGGGTCACATGAGCAAGGCTTAATGCTATGCAGACTTTCCAATGGACAAGTTGTGGCTTCAAACTTGCTCACCCACTGGGAGCCACCAGTCCCAGAGTCAGCACTATGACTCGAGGGTCAAAGCCACCTGCTTCTGCAAGATAGTTGCTTTGGAACGCAGCCACACTCACTTCATCACATATGGTCTGAAGCTGCTTTCAAGCTACGACAGCTCACTTGAATAACTGCCAGAGATCACGTGGCCCAAAAAGCCTAAACTGTTTACTACCTGGACATTTGCAATAGAAAACTTACCAATGCCCGCTCTAGTTCATGTCTCACCACAGTTGGAAAGCTTTGCCCTGGAGGACAGTGTATGGATGCCTCACCCTGACATGTTGAGCAGTTGCTCTGTCTAAGGAACTTCAATTTTCTTCCTTGAAGTCTCCATTACAACCAAGCTACTTGTCTCTTTCTGACTTCCTGAGAACTAAATGCTCCTTCATCTGATCCATTTACAGCCCACACAGTTCAGGGCAAGCACCCAGTTAGTACACCTGTGTTTCGTTCACATAGTGCGCCCAGTTAGTACACCTGTGTGCTCACACAGTTAGTATACCTGTTTGCTTCACAATGTGTCCAGTTAGTATACCTGTGTGCTCACACAGTTAGTATACCAGTTTGCTTCACAGTGTGTATACCTGTGTGCTTCCCATACATAGCTCACACAGTGTAGTGCACTCAGTTAACATGCCTGTTAGCTTCCCAAATTGTGGTCCCTGGACCACTGCATTTCCATCTCCCAGGACATTGTGAAAAGCGCAGAATTTCAGGTCCTGACCCAGAACAGCTGAATCAGAATCTCTTATTGCATTATGTGGGCATGTGGATGTATGATGGGGGGCTGTCTGTGCCACTACACATGTGTGGAGGTCAGAGGGAAACCTTGGAGTGTCGGTCTTTTCCTTAAACTTTGCTTGAGACAGGTCTCCCTTGTTTTGTTTTGGCTGCTCCATGTACACCCCTCTAGCTGACTCTACCTGTCATTGTCATAGACTCATTGCTACTCTGTATCCAGTTTTGCATGGAGGCTAAAAACAGTGGCCTGTAGACTCTCAAGAGCACATTTATCCAGGAAGCCATCTCTCTAGCCCCAGAATCTAACATATATATGTATATATATATACATATATCAGAATCTAACTTTAATATATATATGTATATTGAAGACTGTAGCTTGGACTATACTCTGAGAGAACCATTGCAACTCACTTCCCCAAGCCTCTGAAGTCACCCGGAGCTCTCCAGCATTGGCATGGGGCCTGAGCACAATCTGCCTCCAGGACGTCCAGCCAGGTCTGTGACAGCTTATGTATGACTCAAATGCTCAGCATGTCCCGAGGGGCATTAGTGATTACACAGAAGCCTAGGGGACAAATCCTCCCAGTCCTCCATAGTTCAGACACAGGGGAAGTGAGCCTAAGAAGCTGTATCCTAGCCGTGCGTGGTGGCACATGCCTTTAATCCCCGCACCTGGGAGGCAGAGGTAGGAGGATTGCTGTGAGTTCAAGGCCACCCTGAGACTACATAGTAAATTCCAGGTCAGCCTAAACTAGAGCAAGACTCTGCCTCGAAAAACAAAAAACAAAACAAAACAAAAAAAGCTGTATCCTAGGAGGACGGTTGGAAAATCAATATGTCTATTGATTCCACATATTCTAACAAGGAAGTGGGCCATATACCACAGTGCTTGGTGTCACTAGTGTCAGCAGCTGTGGCACTTGTACAAAGGTGTGCAGAGGGTCAGTGGTAAAGTAAGGTTTGAACCTAGGTCATCTCTTGCTTTTACAACTCAGCACGAGGAAGAGAAAGCCCCGTCTGTATAGTCTGGCTCAGGGTCTATATGCTCAGTGAAACTGGAACCCCCACCCAACTCTGTCCCCCAGTGCCTTATCCCCTGTGTACATAGCCTGGAGGCTGCTGGCACAGCGAGCTGGGGAATGCCTTGGAGTGCCTACCTGTTAACCCCTTGGTTCAAGCTGGTTTCCTAGAAGGGCTCTGTTTGGGACAAGCCCAGCATATCAGATTCCTAGGGCAGCCATAACTAATTGCAACAAGCATGCTGGATTTAATATTTTATTTATTTATTTGTTTGTTTGTTTATTTGCAAGCGGAGAGAGATAGAGACAGAAACAGAGGCAGAGGCAGATAGAATGGATGCACCAGAAACTCTAGCCACTGCAAAGGAACTCCAAACACATGAACCATTTTGTGTAGCTGGCTTCATGTGGGTACTGGGAAATTGAACCTGGGTTGTTAGGCTCTGCAGGCAAGTGCCTTAACCACTGAGCCATCTATCTCTCCAAACCAAGTTTACTTGATTTCAACAACAGAAATGTCTTCTCTTTTAGTACCGGAAGTCCACAGTCTGGAATCCTGGATTCTGGAATCATCCCTCCTTGCCTAATCCAGCTTCTAGGGGCTCCTGGTGGGAATCAGTTAGTGGCAGTATGACTCCAATCTCCAACTTCATTTTCCTCTATGAGACAGGGTCTCACTACACTGCAAGGAATGCTCACAAATGTGTGGGCTTGAATAGTCCTGCCTCCAAAGTGGATGCCGACGGTATGGGAATTTGAGGTGCATTTGAGAACAAATGAGCCATTTCTGGCTCTTGGCCATGTCAGGAGTTAAGAGTGCCTGATGGTCACAGTCAAACAAAACCTACTGAGCCAGTGGCCTCTAGGTTCTTCTTTTTATTTTTATTTTTATTTTTTTTATTTAAAAATTTTTTATTGTCTATAATGAGTTACATTATTTAGTGGGTAAACAATGAGTTGTTATCTCCAATTCCCCACTGTCCCCCCCATCCCCAATCTGCTGGATAACCTCCTCCATGGGTCATCTGGATCAGTCCTTGTGACAGGGGACCATGGATAGCCTAGTATTCAGCCAGGTTCTCCTGGCCATGCCTCTGGATAATCTCCCCCACCATGGCTCTCACAATCTTTCCGCCCCCTCTGCCGCATAGTTCCCAGAGTCATGGTGAATGAGTATTAAGGCTGCTTTAAAGTTGTGAGTTTAGGGGTCTTTGTGTGGAGAATCGTAGGTTTCTGTCTCAATGGCTTATCCTGTGTTGATTGAATGGCTGTGGCTGTGGGTCCCTTGTTCATCCCATCATTCTCTGCGGGGTTCCATATGGATCCTCCATGGTATGACTGTGCTGGCTCCTTTCTTGCCAGAATCTCAGCTATCAACCTCTGGTCGGTTGGTAGGGTTAGATGGTCCCCAGCTCTCTTGCTGCATCCTGAAAAATACAAACACAATTTCCATCGGAGAGTGAGATCAGTGTAGGTTAACAAATATACACAATTCTGGATTACCTAGATTCTATTTTTAGTAGCCTCCCCGTCAATTGCTCCCACAGTGTTTCTTGTCTTGGGAGCCCAAGAGTACGGGAACCTAATATGGTTTATCCTCAAGTTTAAGCCATTCCCCTCCTCCCATCCCTTACCCCTCATTCATAATCTCTCACTTCTTAATACTAGTCTGCATAAAGAAAATGGTTATCCTGGTTAAGGACCACATATGAGGGAGAATATGCGGCGTTCAATTCTCTGACCTTTTGAGTGTTCACTTAGTAAGATCTGCTCGAAGTCAGCCCATTTTTTCCCTAAATTTTGATATGTCATTTTTCCTTTCAGCTGAGTAAAATTCCATCGTGTAAATATACCACAGTTTCGCCATCCATTCCTCCATGGATGGGCATTTGGGTTGATTCCAATTCTTGGCTATTATGAATTGAGCTGCTATAAATATAGTTATACAAATGTTTCTGCATCTAGATGTGACATCTTGTGGGTAGATGCCTACTAGAGGGATAGCTGGGTCCATTAGTAGTTCTATGTCTATTGTGTTCAGGAGTCTCCACACTGCTTTCTATAATGGTTGAACAAGTTTGCAATCCCACCAGCAGTGAATGAGGGTTCCTTTTTCCCTGCATCCGCGCCAGCAACGATTGTTGTTGGTTTTCTTTATGATTGCCATTCTGACTGTTATCTCATTGTGGTTTTGATTTGCATTTCCCTGATGCTTAGGGATGCTGAGTACTTTCTCAGGTGAGCAAAGGCCATTTGTATTTCCTCCTCTGTGAATTCTCTGTTGAGATCAGTGCCCCATTTTGTGAGGGGGCAACTTGGGTTTTTGCTATTAATTGTTTTGAGTTCTCTGTAGGTTCTGGAAATTAGGCCTCTGTCTGTGTTGTAGCTGGTGAAAATCATCTCCCAATTTGAAGGGGGGTCTATTGACTTTGAGAACGGTGTTTTTGTCTGTACAGAAGCTTTTGAGCCTGATCAGGTCCCATTGGTTAAATAACTGTTGCACTTCCTGGGCTACTGGAGCTTTGCTCAGGAAGTTGTTCACTACTCCTATGTCATGTAGGGTTCCTCCAACTTTTTCTTCCAGGGTGTTCAGGGTTACCGGATTTATATTGAGGTCTTTGATCCATTTGTAGTTGATCTGTGTGCATGGTGAAAGGAGTGGGTCTATTTTTCATTTTTTACACGTGTTTATCCAATTTGTCCAGTACCATTTGTTGAAGATGCTATCTTTGGCCCAGCGTACATTGTTGGCACCCTTGTCGAAGACTAAGATACTGAAGTTACTTGCATTAAAGGCTGGGTCTTTGAGTCTATTCCACTGGTCAGACTGTCTGTTTTTCTGCCAATACCATGCTGTTTTAGTTACTATGGCTTTGTAGTATGTTTTAAAGTCAGGTATGGTGATACCTCCTGCGTAATTTTTTTTGCTCAGAATAGTTTTAGCTATTCGAGGTCTCTTACCCTTCCAAATAAATTTTGAGATTATTTTTTCAATGTCTGTGAAGAAGGAGGTTGGGATTTTTATTGGCAATGCATTGAATCTGTAGATTGATTTTGGCAGGATTGCCATTTTTACTATATTGATTCTCCCTATCCATGAGCATGGAATGTCTTTCCTTCTCGTCATATCCTCCTCTATTTCCCTCTTGAGTGTTTCAATATTTTTCTTATATAAGTCTTTCACTACCTTGGTTAGTGATATTCCCAGGTATTTGATTTTATTTGAGGATATAGAAAACGTGACAGTTTCTCTGATGTCTTTTTCCAAATGCATGTCTTCTGTATATAGAAACGCTACTGATTTTTGTGTGTTAATTTTGTGTCCTGCCACTCTGCTGAAGGCATTGATCACCTTCAGGAGATTACTAATACTGTTCTTTGGATCTGAT
>PVHP010027967.1:0-23495 GCA_004024765.1 Zapus hudsonius
GATCCTCCCTGATATGACTGTGGTGGCTCCTCTCTTGTCAGGATCTCATCCATCGGCCTAAGGTTGGTTGGTAAGGTTAGATGGGCCACATCTCTCTCGTTGTATCCTGAAAAACACAAACACATTAGGCTTATCCTGAGTTGGTTGAATGGCTGTGGCTATGGGTCCCTTGTTCATCCCGTCCTTCTCTGCAGGGTTTTTAAAAAAATATTATCTTGTATTTGGTACATATTTGTGGTTTTCCATTTGAAATTCGTTTCAAATATTTGGATTATTTTGTTTTTTTTTCTGTCTCATTGTTCATTTTAGGAGATATTTATAATTTCTGGGGATTTGTTTATTGGTTTTATCATTTGTAACTCTCTTCTATAATTCTGCACACTGCTGCTTAATTTTTTGCGGTGATATTTGATAAAGCAATTTGATAATGTTTTATCTACTACGTGGAAGAAGATACTTTGGAGTTTTATTTAGTTCATGTTTAAGTTGCACAAGTCTATGTTAACAGCCCTCACATGACTATATAAAGTAAGAGACTATATAAAGTAAAAAGTAATAGTCTCCTTTCAGCACTTTGTTGCATATCCAAGGTAAACCACTACCAAACTATAGTGTGTGTGTGTGTGTATGTGTGTGTGTGTGTGTGTGTGTGTGTGTGTGTGTGTGTGTGTGTGTGTGTGTGTGTGTCCCTGTAAAGGCAGTATGAGAGTATGATTGGTGGTCAAAATCAGAGCTATTGGAAACAGGTACTTGGATTGTTAGCTATGTGTATTTGATGAGTTGTTTCACCTTTATCTTTCAATATGTTCCTCTGCAATGAAGACAATGCTAATATCCACATCTGAGAGTACCTTTGTATTTAAGCAGCTGCAAGACACTGGAAACATTGCCCAATCCGTTAAAACCTAGCAGGTAACATTTGTTTAACACTTACTATATACCACATACTATCTGTGTACTGATCAATCTACCTTTCTGTATTAGTTATTATACTCATTGCTGTGATAGAATACCTGAGGAACAGCAACATATGGGAGGAGGGATATATTTTGGTTTATGGTCAAATGGGATACAGTCCAACATGGCATGGAAGGTATGACAGTTAGTAGTACAGAGCAGAAGGAGCATTCATTTTGTACTTGTATCATCATCTCAAACATGAAGCAGAGAGATATTGGAATAAATAAATGCCTCACAGCCACCCTATTCTCCCAGCAGGCATCCACCTTGTGATTGTTGCATAACCTCCCAAACAACTAGAGACTAAGTGTTCAAACAAATGAAGCTGTGTGGTGCATTTCACATCCAAACCATACCACCCTCCTGATAATTTGGTTAGCATTTTAGATGAAGAAACCAAACTGAAGAACAAAGGTGTTAAATATCATACACTTAGATTATTACAGTTTTGGCTTATGAAGTCTAGGTGGTCTATCTAGCTCCAGAGTATACACTTTTATCTGCTGAGGAATAAAGGAGACTTCCCAATCAAATGAGATTTAGTGTATTTTAAGTTTACTTATTAATTTTTAAGCAGAGAGAGAGAAATAGAGAGAGAGAAAGAGAGTCAGAAAAAGAGAGAATGGAGTTTCCAGGACCTCCAGACACTGCAAAAAAAACTCCAGATGCATACATCACTTAGATCATCTGGCTTTATGTGGGTACTGGGGAATTGATTCTGGGTCATTAGGTTTTGTAGACAAGTGCTTTAACCTCTTAGCCATCTCTATCCAGCTCTATTGTGTTTTTATTACATCAATGACAGCAAAATAAGTGCAGTATTGTGTTACTTGCTTTTTAATTAAACTGTATTGTATACATTTATATTTTCTACAATATGGATGTGCAATATAATATAGCATACATTATATAAAATTATATATTATATTATATATATACATTATACAAACTTCTCAGTTAGTATTTTATGTTCCAAGTAGCTACTTGTATATCATACTATGATTGCCTACAACACATGTGTACATTTCTATGCTGATGGACCTTCAGGTCCTTTTAAGATTTTTGCTATTTCAATGTAAAAGTGAACATTCTTGTGCATGCAAATATTTCTGTAGTTTAAATTCTTAGTAATAGAATTTCCTAGGCAAAGACTTTTATGTTTAAGCATTTTCTCAGGAAGGGCATCCCTAAGAAAACACGGGTTTTATAGGTTATCTAAAATTTACAGTATAAATCTTGATAGATTTGCTTTCTACATTCAGAAATTGATGAATATTCTTTGCTTGCTTCTATCTGCTATGGCCCAAGTGCCTAGTTGGCAAATAACCTTTTATTTCTTTTACTTATAAGGAACCTTTCTAACAAATCCCATAATATATTTAGATAAGAAGTTTATGAGCATCATATTTTCATTCTCCCTCTTTGGAAGCAACCTCAAAATGTCTATCAATTCATTTTTATTTGTAAATTGCATACACATTGCTTTCCACATCAACACAGACCATCTACAATATTGGTGCCATGCAGCCTCTGTGACTGCTTTTCCTCTCCTTATTCCACAAGCTGATTATCAATCATTTGGGCAGCAGCATAAAAATTACCTATCTACTCACAAAACAGGATTGAATATAGAACATTACAAAGATCCCTATGTTCAATCAGTGCTTCTCTTGGAATGTTTAGATACACATTGTCAGTAGAGATCCAGGTCAGTCCTTTTAATTTGTTTATCTGCCTGTGAGTCCCACGAAGTAATGCAACAGAATAGATTGGGAAAGGTTGTTTTTCAACAAACCATTCCTGCATATTTGTGCTGTTGCACAAAGTAAGCATAAGCCTTCTTCTGATTTCTTCTCTACTAAAGTTGCCTCTACTAGCCTATCTCCTCTTTTAACCATTTGTATTATATTCAAAATTCTATTAATTCCTCTTTAAAGACTTAAATTTGCCATTATTGAAAGTTTTTCCCCCCATGGGACAATTACATTTTTATGAAAGCTATAGGAAAATTGTCATTTCTGAAAACATTGGCAAAGTGGGGATTTTCTGGACCTTTGTGCATTGCATCACTAGACTGTGAAGGTGAGTTGTTTCCTTTTAAAAACATGCATTTTAAATACTAAAGCCTCTCATACAAGTCTTATAGCAAAATGTTTTCTTTCCTTAAAAAGTTCATCTTCAAGGAGAACAGGCAAATGTATACATGAAAAGTGATAAACAGAATGACTTACGGTATGGACTGGAGAATGTGTAAGTGTAGCATCTTTACTAAAGCTACCTGATAATAAGTTTAATCAGTTTTTTTTCTAGATCAACATAAATATTCAGTGTAACTAATATCTAAGCTATAAGGTCCAACTTGCTTTGAGCTCCCAAGTATATTATGTTTTCTTAGTCAGAAAGTGGGAGTCTGATAAAACATTCTGGCCTATCCTGAGGCGGGTATAGAAAGAAGTTATGTAGACATGAAAAGGGAAAGGAGTCCCATACCTCAGAGTCTGGATAATGCCTCTCTCTAATGGTAAAGCAAAATTGCAAACCAATTAACATTTGCTGTTAAGGCTGCTGGCACAGAAAAGATTCCTTTCCTATAAAGGTATATTACAATAAAATAGCAAAGAAAAAAGTTAAAGGCTTGAATGTATATGACCTTCAATAGGGCCTTTTGTAGAAATCTCAAACAAGACCATTAACTTTGTTTACATTTAAGAAACCCAGGGGTTTGGAGGTGGATCATCAGTTAAAGGTGTTAGTTAGCAAAGCCTGATGGCCTGGGTTTGATTCCCCATTACCTTTTAAAGTCATATACAGAAAGTGGTACATGCATCTGGAGTTCCTTTGTACTGGCAAGAGTCCCTGGTGTATCCATTCCCTTTGTCATTCCCTCTCTCATTGCAAATAAATATATAAATAAATATATATTTTAAAATATGTCATTTTATCCTACTCCATGTAATCTAGAGTTCATCAACTGGAATTCTGTCGGGTGCCCCTCTGTAACGACCTTGTTTAGTTTCCGTAGCAGCCTTTGAAGATCATAACTCCAAACCCCACCAATTCTGTGTATGATTGTTGTGAAGACAATGTAGTATTTGACTCCACAAGCACACACTCATACTCTCAGTAATGCCTTACTTTGCTGATTTTTTGCCTCTTTCCTTCAACTAACCCACATGGTTAAAGTTGAAAAATGATTTTTAATAAGCCTCAACTCTGGTCAACAGGTCAGTGAGGGAAGGAACCAGTGGCTGGGACCGGGGGCTGTCAGACTACTCAATTATTCACAGGCTTAGACATTCTCCCCTAATACTCATGGCCCCTCTTACATGTTGCCACCCACTACTTATTCTTTAGGTTACAGTATGCTTGTGAGAATTTTATGTTTTTGAACCTAATTTGGTTTAGTCTCATGTTTGAGCCATTCCCCTCCCCCCTTCCCTTACCCCTCATTCATAACCTCTCAGTTCTTTCTACTAGTCTGCATAAAGAAAATGGTTATCCTGGTTAGGGACCACATATAAGGGAGAGTATGCAGCATTCAATTCTCTATTCTTTTGAGTGTTCACGTAGTAAGATCTGCTCGAAGTCAGACCATTTTTTCCTAAATTATGATATGTCATTTTTCCTTTCAGCTGAGTAGAATTCCATCATGTAGATATACCAGAGTTTCGCTGTACATTCCTTCATGGATGGGCATTTGGGTTGATTCCAATTCTTGACTATTATGAATTGAGCTGCTATAAATATAGTTGTACAAAATTTTCTGCATCAAGATGTGGCATCTTGCGGGTAGATGCCTAGTAGAGGATAGCTGGGTCCATTGGAAGTTCTATGTCCATTCTGTCTAGGAGTCTCCACACTGCTTTCCATAACAGTTGAACAAGTTTGCAATCCCACCAGCAGTGAATGAGGGTACTGAGCTGTTGACCAAATGACCCATGAGGTTCCAAAAACAAGACAGAATTCTGTTAAGGCTCTTGAGTGCCTTCCCCAGGCCTGAGGCAAAACCCCGTTGCTGAAGAAACCACAGAATGCTATTGATCCGCACCGAGAGACCCTCCCAGGTCTGGAATGGTAACCAGCCCCCAGATGGCAGTTATCGCAGGGCTGGAAGGCACTACACAGCTGCCAGGGGAAGCTGATCAACGACAACTGGAGCAAACAGACCACTGGCATGAAACACAGTCTGCGGCCATGAGTAGGCTGACCACACCTACTACTGGGAGAGAACAGCAAATTAAGAAAGGATAACCTGTGCAATGGAGGAGCCTGGGCCTGGGGGAGACAATCAACAGCTATTAAATTTGGCCAAATATTCCACTCAGTGAGGGGGAACCCTTGTTTGGAACTGGGGATTCAGGGCAATATGCACCGGATCCCATAATCTTGGTCTCTCAAGTAAAGATGCACTATGAGAGGGGCTAACAGGGAGGCTACTAATAATAGAAGCTAGGTAATCCAGAATGGTGTATATTTGTTAACCTATACTGATCTCATACTTTGATAGAGATTGTGTTTGTATTTTTCAGGATGCAGCGAGAGAGCTGGGGCCCATCTAAACCTACCAACCAACCGTAGGCAGAAGGCTGAGATCCTGGCAAGAGATGAGCCACCACAGTCATATCATGGAGGATCCATATGGAACCCCACAGAGAATTACTGGATGAACAAGGGACCCACAGCCCCAGCCATTCAATCAACAAAGGATAAGCCAGAGAGACAGAAACCAACGAATCTTGACACAAAAACCCCTAAGCTCACAACATTAAAGCAGCCTTGATACTCACCCACCACGACTCAGGGAACTCAGTGGAAGAGGGGGCAGAAAGATTGTGAGAGCCGTGGTGGGGGAGACTATCTAGATGCATGGCACCCTTTAGTAATAACACACTTGGGCCAGGAGGACCTGACTGAGTACTAGGCTATCCAGGGTCCCCTGCCACAAGGACTGATCCAGATGGCCCACGGAGGAGGATATCCAGCTGATTGGGGATGGGGAGGGGGGCATTGGGGAATTGGGGATAACAACTCATTGTTTGCCCACTAAATAATGTAACTCATTATGGACAATAAATATATATTTTAAAAAAATAGCCTCAACTCTGCTTCATACTGGCTTTTCCTGAAATACTTTTCTGCATTAAAATCAAGGATCCAGCTTTATCTGAGTCAAGGTCTCTAAAAGATTGAGAAATTTCCTCAGGCTTCTATAGGAGACAGGGGGGGAGAATGTTTCTTTATCCCTGTTGGTGTTGACAACCCTACTGTAGCATGACATGGAACAGCAGAAAGAAAAGAAGAAATGGAAGTAGAGGTAGATTTAATGCACTAGAAAAGAAGAATTTCTAACATTTACTCCTGCCATTAAAAGCCATATGAAATGTATGGCTCTGATTCATACTCTGATTCAACCTTATCAGCAGGGAAAATGTGTGTTTAGAAGAATGCTTAAGATGCCTTCATAGGATAAGGTGTTCCACAAACAGTTGTCTTTTGTCATAGCTGCTGTTCAAAGACAGGATTCCCCTATGTGGCACTGGCTGGCCTAGTACTTGTAACAAACTTACAACTGAGCTTTCCTGCTGAAGCTTACTGAGTGATAGAACTAAAATTTAAAAAAAAAGAAAGTTGGGTACTCTGAGAGAGTAGGCAATGCCCTACTACCTTCCCCTGTTCCATTTAATATGGTATTTTAATTCTTTTTTTTTTTTACAGTTACATATTTTATTTTATTTTTTGGTTTTTCAAGGTGGGGTCTAGCTCTAGCCCAGGCTGATTTGGAACTCACTATGTAGTCTCAGGGTGGCCTCATTTTTTTTCTTTATTGTCCATAATGAGTTACATTGTTTAGTGTGCCAACAATGAGTTGTTATCCCCAATTCCCTTTCTTAAATGAGTCAAGGCCATTTGTGCTTCCTCCTCTGTGAATTCTCTGTTGAGATCAGTACCCCATTTTGTGAGCGGGCATTTTGGGTTTTTGTTATTAATTTTTTTGAGTTCTCTGTAGGTTTTGGAAATTAGGCCTCTGTCTGAGTTGTAGCTGGTGAAAATCACTTCCCAATTTGAAGAGGGTCTATTGGCTCTGAGTATGGTTTGTTTGTCTGTATAGAAGCTTTTGAGCCTGATCAGGTTCCATTGGTTAAGCGTTTGTCATATTTCCTGGGCTGCTGGAGATTTGCTCAGGAAATTTTTCCAACTCCTATTTCATGTAGAGTTCCTCCTATTTTTTCTTCCAGGGTGTTCAAGGTTACCGGATTTATATTAAAGTCTCTGATCTATTTGGCATTGATTTTTGTGCACTGTGAAAGGAGTGGGTCTATTTTCATAAGTGTTTATTCAATTTCTCCAGCACCATTTGTTTAAGATGCTATCTTTGGCCAAGCATACATTGTTGGCCCCCTTGTCAAAGACCAAATAACTGAAGTTACTTCCATTTAAAGCTGGGTCTTCAATTCTGTTCCATTGATCTGTCTTTCTGTTTTTATGCCAGTACCATGCTGTTTTCATTACTATGGCTTTGTAGTATGTATTTAAGTCAGGCATGGTGATACCTCATGAGTAGGATTTTTTACTTAGAATAGTTTTGGCTATCTGAGGTTTTTTGCCCTTCCAAACAAATGTAGAGATTAATTTTCCTATGTCTGTGAAGAAAGAGGTTGGGATTTTTATCGGCATTGCATTAAATCTGTAAATCATTTTTGGCAGGATTGCCATTTTTACTATATTGATTCTCCCTATCCATGATCATGCAATATCTATCCGACTTTTCACATCCTTCTCTATTTCCTTCTTGAGTGTTTCAATATTTTTTTATATAAGTCCTTTACAACCTTGGTTAGTGATATTCCAAGGTATTTGATTTTCTTTGAGGCTATAGAAAATGAGACAGTCTCTCTTATATCTTTTTCTGTCTGCTTGTCTTCTGCATTTAGAAAGGCTACTTATTTTTGTGTGTTAATTTTGTATCCTGCCACGTTGTTGAAGGTATTAATCACCTTCAAGAGGTCACTGATACTATTCTTGGGGTCTGATATATAAAGGATCATGTCATCTGCAAAGAGGGATAGTTTAATTTTTTCCTTTCCAAATTGTATCCCTTTTATGCCCTTCTCTTGTCTAATAGCTTGGGCTAGAACTTCAAGCAATATGTTAAAGAGCAGTGGTGAGAGTGGGCAACCTTGTCTTGTTCCTGAATTGAGTGGGAACTCCTTGAGTCATTCCCCATTGAGAATGATCTGTGCTTTAGGAGATTTGTAAATTGACTTTATTAAATTGAGGAATAGGCCATCTATGCCTATTCTTTGAGAGCTTTGAACATGAAGAGGTGTTGAATTTTGTCAAAAGCCTTCTCCACATCTAATGAGATAACCATGTGTTTTTTGTGTTTGAGCCAGTGAATGTGATGTATTACATTTATCGACTTGCGTATGTTGAAGTATCCCTGCATCTCTGGGATAAAGCCAACTTGGTCAGGGTGGATAATATTTTTGATGTAACGTTGTATCCGGTTTGCTAGGACTTTGTTCAGGATTTTTGCATCTATGTTCATCAGAGATATGGGTGTTGTAGTCACCTTTCTAGTTGCTGCACAGAAAGAAACCAAGCCAAAGCGGCTTGTGGAGGAATGGATTTATTAGGCTTATTGACTCGAGGGGAGACTCCATCCTGGCAGGGAAAACGATGGCATGAGCAGAGGGCTGGACATCACCTCTGCCACAGCACTGCAAACAGTGGCAGGAAGGTATGCCAAATACTAGCAAGGGGAAGCTGGCTTATAACCCCATAAGCCCGTCCCCAACAACACAGCTTCATCGAGGTTTTAAAACCCAAACTACCAACAGCTGAAGATCAATCTATCAGAACACAGTCATTTGTTTGTGGGGGACACCTGGATCAAACCATGACAATGTATCTATAGTTCTCTTTTCTTGTTGCATCCTTGCCTGGTTTGGGGATTAGGGCAATTGCAGCTTCATAGAAGGTGTTTGGTAGGTTCCCTCTTTTTCTGTGCTTCTAACAAGCTTCAGAAAGAGTGGTTTCAGCTCTGTGATGAAGGTTTGGTAGAATTCAGCTGAGAAACCATCTGGTCCTGGGATTTTACTTTTGGGAAGGCTTTTGATTACATCTTAAATATCAGCGGATGTGATAGGTTTATTTAGTGCTTTTATCTTCTCTGGGTTAATCTTTGGCAGTTGGTAGGTGTCCAAATACTTATTCATTTCTTCCAGGTTCTCTAATTTTGTGGAGTAGATGTTTTGGAAGTATGACCTGATGATTCTTCCAATGTCTTCAGGATCTTTTGTGACCTCACCATTGTCCTTAATGATTTTGCTGATTTGGGCTTTCTCATTTCTTCGTTTGATTTGATTGGCCAGGGGTTTGTCAATTTTATTAACTTTTTCAAAGAACCAACTCTTTGATTTATCTATTTTTTAATTGTTTTCTTTATTTCCAATTCATTAATCTCAGCTCTGGTTTTAATTATTTCCTTTCGTCTTGAGCTCCTCGGGTTAGCTTTTTCCATCTGTTCCAATGCTTTTAGGTGGGTGGTTAGGCGATTGATTTGAGACCTCTCTGTCTTTGATATTAAGGCATTTAGCGCGATGAACTTTCCCCTCAGGACTGCCTTCATTGTGTCCCATAAGTTCTGATATGATGTGTTATCGTCATCATTTAATACTAGGAAATTCTGAATTTCCTGCTTTATTTCTTGGGTGACCCAGTCATTTTCTAGGAGCAAATTATTCAGGCGCCAATACTTTGTGTATTTTCTGGATCCTGTTCCACTGTTAAGTTCTACCTTTAATGCATTATGGTCTGATATGATGCAAGGAACTACATCAATCTTCCTGAATTTATTTAGGGAGGATTTGTGACATAAGATGTGATCAATTTTAGAAAAAGTCCCATGCACTGCTATGAAGAATATATATTCTGTGTCTTTGGGGTAGAACGTTCTGTAAATGTCTGTTATCTCCAGCTGGTCAATAGTGTCATTAAGCTCCATTATGTCCCTGCTGATCTTCTGTTTGGTTGATCTGTCTAGAGCTGATAGAGGTGTATTAAAGTCTCCTACTTTGGGTATTTTAATTCTTAAGAAGTGGCAATTGTGATCCTTTCCCCTTTAATTTAATGTATCATCCAGGACATAGGAGGGAGTGTGCCTATCTTATGAAGGAAAGTCCATCCTCAATTACCTTCAAGCATGATACTTTGTCACTAGCTATCTAAGAGTATGACTGATCCCAGTTCAATATTCACTTCTATACATTATATACTGATATCACATATCTTAGTGTGTCTGTAGTATAATGTACTGTTTCTAATTATTTAAATTTATTTTTTGACATTTTATACCTGTATATAATGTATTTTGATAATATTCACCCCCATTGTCATTTCTTTTCCCCTTACTACACTTGCTAAACACCTTCTTCTCATCACTTAATCCCCTCCTACATTCATGTTGCGTTTTTTTTTTTTGGACTCAGTAAATTTAATATGATTTCCTTGCTTAAATATGGTAAGGGGTATTGCTGGATTGTGGGTAATTTACCAGTGAAGATACAGCTAAAGAAAATATCTCCCTGCAAATCTCAACAAGAATTAACTGCCAATAGCTTGCTGGAGGAGAGTGTGGATCTCCATCCATGATAGAATGTGGACAGTCCTGGGCCGGAGAGATTATTTAGTGGTTAAGGCACTTGGCTCCAGTGCCTAAGGCCCTGGGTTCAATTCCCCATTACCCACATAAGCCAGACACACAAGGTGGCTGCCCTTGCGCTCATGCGCTCTCTCTCTCTTTCTCTCTTTCTCTCTCTCTTTCTGTGTCTCTGCTTGAAATGAATAAATAAAATATTAAATAAAACTTTAAAAAAAGAATGTGGACAGGCCTAATCTTTTGCAGGCCTTGTGCAAGTAAACAGAGCTGCACCACTTGATGAAAGGATATGTTGTATCCAGCAGAAAGCACACCTTACCATCATCTGGCTATTTCTTCTCCTTATCCTGTGTTGTCTTCTGAACCTTGGTGTGTGTAATATAGATGTTACAGTGATTGGGTTTTTGAAGCAACATTATTCTTAACTATACACAACACTATAAGATACAAGCATTTTATTTAGGGTTGTTCTATCTGTGTTTAATAACAAGAGAGGAATATACTATTTAAAAATAACCCAGATAATTTTAATTTTCTTTTCCTTCCCTATGTCACCCACAACACATTAGAATCAAAGGAAATAAAAGAGGCATTTTTTTTCAAAGCACTATAGGATAGAGGAAATCATGCCTGGTGCTTTATTTCAACCTCATCAAAAAGATTAATTGAATTATTGGTTTTCTTATGTAGGCTGAATTTTCTCACATATTTCTTAGCCTACAACTCTAATATTTTCTTAGCATAGATGCTTTTGGTTATTATTGTAGTAGTCGTAAAATAGCCTTAAAACATCAAAATCAGGCATACATTTTGAGGAAAAGGTTTAGTATAGATAATTGCAATAAACTAATTTATTTTGACTCATTTACTCATGAATTTCCAAGAAATGTTTAACCCATAATCATGAAAATTAGATTGTGAAATAATTTGGTGGTAATATTTTAAATGGACTGTAGCACCTTGTGAAGAAAGAAGGAAGTATCTTACTGAAACAAACAGAAGCAGCTTTTGCTTTTGACTCCTCATTTGGGACCACAGTGTAAGTAAACCAGGATATAAGCCTGGCATGTCTGTCTTCATTCTGTGTCTGTCTCCTGGACTATAGATTTGCTTACTTCTGCACTTACCCATGTTAATTACTCAACTAGTATCAATCTAAGCTATCTCAAACACCTTCAGAGCTGGAAGCACAAAGGTAAACTGTTGTCCTAAATAAGCAGTTAGTTTGGATGCTATACACATGCACACCTTCCAAACATGGCCACCAATCAGAGGAGGATAAGCACCTATTAATACAAAGCTGCAACCTATAACGAAGTGACAATTTACTAATAATTACCTTGTCACTTTCGATTACCTTGCAACACCAGAAGAGAGATAATTATCAATCAGACCACACCTATGCCAGGACTGCTGAATAATGCAAACATCTTCTCCTTAAACACAATTCTGCCAATATTTAATCCTAATGATGGACTTGGAGGTCACTGAAAAGGATTTGGTTCTCTCCCCAATGTGTCTATATGAAATAAATTGCCTTAGGATAGGTGGCCAAGCCTAGAATGATTGGACTACTGAAACCCAGTCAGCAACAATTTTTTAAAAATATGGTTACATTCATAGTATTGATGAAAAACATATATCTCTAACCTCAAAGAGGATAAAAGAGAGTTTATTCTGAAGACAAATATGAATCTCCATGGCCTGGGAATACAGATTCAAGTTACCTCAAATTCTATGTTCCAGTGCTTTGACAATTTCATGAAGTCTTTATAGAGACTGAAACAAAGAAAATCATGAACCACAACATTTATTCAAATAGATTGGTGGAAACAACAGGTAGGCAGGTTACAACAAAAAGGGTACATCTCATAGGCTTTAGATGATATGTGATGACATATAAGCTGTTAGGCTGATGGAAACTTTTGGTCTGTTAGTGCATTCCTAAAACATTTAACATGATCACCTGATAGTGTGAATTAACGTTCCCAGAAAAGCACTGCATCTGCTACTCTTTCAGCAAGGATGGATTGATAAAACTCCTGTAATCACAGAGAGATGGAATATTGCCAGGTTAGAGCCAAATTACCTTGGGCTATCTTTAGGCCCCCAATAACACTTATTGCCCACCTCTGTGTCTGATCTAACATCCATCAACTGCATCAGTTGATCAGATGCAGTCTTTTTGGAATGTACTAGCAGATCACCAGCTTCCAACCCAAGGAATGTTATCATATAGCATCTGAAGCCTATCGTATAGATTTTCCCTTTTTTGGTCTACCTCATGATCAGCCAATGTATTTGAAAAGTTCCTTGATTTATGACTTTCGTCTGTTATATATCTTTAAAACCTTCATGAAATTGTTAACACATTGGAACATTGAACCTAAATTTGTGTTTAGTGTTTACCATTTAGTGGTAACCTAAATGTATGTTCCAGGGCCATGGCCACTCATATTTGACTCCAGAATAAACTATTTCTTATCCCATTTGAGGTGAAAGCTGTGTCTTTTGCATTGACAATAAACACAAGGATTTTATGTCACTGTTTCAGGCAAGTTCACAGATTCCAGGCCTGACCCCCCTCCCCCTGAGTGGGAGGTGTCTAGCTAGAGCTCAAACCTAGATGCTAAAACTGATTGGTCAGGTATGGACCAATCTCTCTCTGACTTACCTGTCCTAAGTCTTTAAAAGTCACTGAAACAAAGTCTAGTCTCTTCTTCCCTCCAGATGGCTTCCTAGGAGGAGGACTTATAAATTTCCAGGCCTTAGGAAGGTAAGGCCTTTGTCACCCCAGCCATTAGGAGGTGATTCAAAATTTTTCCCACATGAAACTTTTTCCTCATGATGGGAGCACTCTGTTATGATTTCTTATTTTGCTTGTTTAGCTGAGCAGCATAGATTTTGGCTAAAACCTCTTCCATGTGTTCACTCCACACTGGTGCCTGGAAATGTCTGTAGCTCCCCATTTTCTTTTAAATAAACTCTCTCACTATACCTTATCCTCTGGTGATCTATAATTTTAATTCTTTAACTTTATAGACAAGAATTTGGGAACTCAATTTCTGAGGTGCATTGGAATTTGCTGAGTTTAAGTTCTAATCTCCAGCTCTGCCTTTACAATTAGGTCAGACACAGGGGTGGCAATAAATGGCAATTGAGGGTCTAGAGATAGTCAACTATAATTGATCCTACAACATTCTTCCTCTCTATACTCACATGAATTCTCTCAAACCATTTAACTTTTTAAAATAGATGCACCACTTTTTGAGAACTTTAGTCCCCACCAGTATTGACTAAATATGTCCTTCACTGATGACATACACCATATTGGCCATATTTCCATGTTCTTTTGCAGTACTGCGCAGTGACTATTTTTTTTCCTTTTAAAGGTGGCTTATTTTGTAACAGTCCCTTGAATGTGAACATTTCAGGATCAACTCCAAATGGATCAAAGACCTCAATATCAATCCTGTAACCCTGATTACCCTGAAAGAAAAAGTAGGAGAAACCCTACATGAGATAGGAGTAGGGAACAACTTCCTGAGCAAATCTCCAGTAGCCCAGGAAGTGCAACAGTCACTTAACCAATGGGACCTGATCAGGCTCAAAAGCTCCTGTACAAACAAAAACACTGTTCTCAAAGTCAATATACCCCCTTAAAACTGGGAATTGATTTTCACCAGCTACAACTCAGACAGAGGCCTAATTTCCAAAACCTACAGAGAACTCAAAAAAATTAATAACAAAAACCCAAAATTCCCCCTCACAAAATGGGGCACTGATCTCAACAGAGAATTCACGGAGGAGGAAACACAAATGGCCTTGACTCATTTAAGAAAGTGCTTAAGCATCAGGGAAATGCAAACCAAAACCACACTGAGACACCATCTTACCCCTGTCAGAATGGCAATCATAATGAAAACCAACAATTGTTGCTGGCAAGGATGCGGGGGAAAAGGAACCCTCATTCACTGCTGGTGGGATTGCACACTTGTTCAACCACTATGGAAAGCAGTGTGGAGACTTCTGAACAGAATGGACATAGAACTACCAATGGACCCAGCTATCCCTCTACTAGGCATCTATCCACAAGATGTCACATCTTGACGCAGAAATATTTGTACAACTATATTTATCACAGCTCATTTCATATTAGCTAAGAATTGGAATCAACCCAAATACCCCTCCATGGAGGAATGGACAGTGAATCTGTGGTATATTTACAAGATGGAAATTTACTCAGCTAAAAGGAAAAATGACATTGAAATTTAGGAAAAAATGGTCTGACTTCGAGCAGATATTACTAAGTGAACACTCAAAAGAACAGAAAATCGAATGCCGAATATTCTCCCTCATATATGGTCCTTAACCAGGATAACCATTTTCTTTAAGCAGACTAGAAGAAAGAAGTGAGACTTTATGAAAGAAGGGTAAAGGATGGGGGGAGGGGAATGGCTTAAGAATGAGGTTAAACCATATTAGGGTCCAAAACATAAAATCCTCAAGAGCAGACTGTAGCCTATTGAGAAAGTAGTGGGAATCGATTGGCAAGAGGGACCACGAGTGTTAGGGGAGAGAGTCTAAGCCTATGAACAATTAGATCAGCCTGACAACCCCTGGTTCCAACCACTGGTTCCTTCCCTCACTGAGCTGTTGACCAAAGCGACTCATGAGATTCCAACAACAAAACAGAATTCTGTCAAAGCCCTTGAGTGCCCTCCCCAGGCGTGAGGCAAAACCCTGTTGATGAAGAAACCACAGAATGCTATAGACCAGCATTGAGACACACTTAGAGGTCCGGGACGGTATCCAGCTCCCAGAAGGCAGTTAGTGTAGTGCTGGAAGGCAGTGCACAGGCTGCCAGGGGAAAATGATCAAAGAAGGCTGGAGTAAACAGAGACCACTGACATGAAACACAATCTGCGGCCATGAGTAAGCTGATCACACCTCCTAATGGGAGAGAACAGCAAACCAAGAAAGGAGCAGTTGTGTAATGGGGAAGCCTGGGTCTGGGGGAGACAATAAACAGCTTTCAAATTTGGCCAAATTTTCCACTCAGTGAGGGCGAGCCCTTGTCTGGAACTTGGGTTGCAGGGCAATAGGCACCAGATCCCACATTCTTGGGCTCCCAAAACAAGATGCAATATGGGAGCGATTGATGGGGAGGCTACTATAAATAGAATCCAGGTAATCCAGAATTGTGTATATTTGTTAACCGACACTGACTTCACTCTCTGATGGATATTATGTTTGTGTTTTTCAGGATGCAGCGAGAGAGCTGGGGCCCATCTAACCCTAACAACTGACCGTAGGCTGATAGCTGAGATCCTGGCAAGAGAGGAGCCACCACAGTCATATTGTGGAGGATCCATATGGATCCTCACAGAGAATGATGGGATGAACAATGGGAACCACAGCTACAGCATTCAATCAACACAGGACAAGCCAGTGAGACAGAAAACAATGATTTTTGACACAAAGACCCCTTAGCTCACAACAATAAAGCAGCCTTAATACTCATCCACCAGGATTCAGGGAACTGTGCGGAAGAGGGGCCAGAAAGATTGTGAGAGCCGTGGTGGAGGAGACTATCCAGAGGCATAGCACCCCTCAGTAACAACATACTAGGGCCAGGAGAACCTGGCTGAATACTAGGCTATCCATGGCCCCCTGTCACAAGGACTGATCCAGAGGACCCATAGAGGAGGATATCCAGCTGGTTGGGGATGGGGGAGGTGGAGCATCGTAGAATTGGGAATAACAACTCATTGTTTGCCCACTAAATAATGTAACTGATTATGGACAATAAAAAAAGAAACAAAAAAATAAAAATAAAAAGAGAAGCTGCTTTAAATAAAAAGAATTTTTTGCTAGCCTGTGGAAATGTTTATAGAAATTTGAAAAGGGACTGCATAAACCTTCAAACCTACATCTTCACATATCTGGAAAATATAAACCCTCATTGCCAGAAATTTTACGCATGAAAGCCTCTCTGTACCATATAACTCATAGATGTATTGAGGTGGGAGAATGTAGTTGGGAAATATTCACTCCATTCTTAATGAATTGATTGAATTTGGCACTGTGCTAATCCAAGATACTTCTTTAATTCACTTCTATAATGTGATCTAAATATAGATTGTGTTTATTGCTCATGTCTTATTCCTAAGTTTTGTTATTGTACAATAAGATATTTCCAGCTTACTCATTTTGAACAGAATATTAGTCTAAGAATACATTTTTCTTCTGGTTGTCTGACAGCATTAAGAATGGCTTTTTAAATGCAATTTGAGGAAATAATTCATCTTACAACAATAAATGATCTTTCAGACAAAATGAAATGAATTGGAGACAACCAGTCCTAATTTTGATAGTTTAAGTTTTCCAAATCACCTGAATAATTCAAACTCTGTGTCTGCTACCAGGGAACACTATTTAGTTGTTTTATACGTTTTTAGGTCAATAAACTGGGCTCATAAAAATATAAGATCAATGTAGCACTGGACAATGGTAAAACAATAGAAAGCAGATGCCACCACTCTATTATTCATAAAATAAATATATGCCTGAATCATTTTTTAATAAGCCATGTTAAATAATTTTCATCAGGGAGTTTTTAACAATACAACTGCATGGAAATATAATAGAGTTCTAAGTAACTTAGAAGTATTTTTTGAGGACTTTGGAGGTAAAGGTGGGAGGATAATGAGATCAGAATCATCCTCCTCTACATAGCACCTTTGAGGCCATCCTGGGTTATGTGAAATCCTGTCTTTAAAAAAATCACAAAACAGAAGATGAACTGTTATTTGAATTTTCTATTGAGTGAAACTCCTAAGGAAAGCATGTAATTTTTGGTATTTCTGGGTATGTATAGAACCTTTGAAATTTTAATAATAGGCATGGGACAATTATCCACATTTCTAAACAAATTTATATTTTCCAAATAATCCTTATATTCTTTTCCTAACTTGATCAACATAGAAATACTAAAAAGGAGATGAAACTTATTTTTTCTTTATATGTGAACAATGAAACCCAACTTATAGGAAGGTGGCCCCAATAGTAAATGATTGACCTAAGACTAAACCTTTCTCTCTAGACTTGAACCGTTTCTTGTTCAGCATGCAAGATGTTTATTAATGGAAGATAGCATTTACTGAGAGCATACTTTGTGCCAGACATTGCCTTGATTACAAAAAAGTATATTAATCTCATTAAAAAATAGACAAATCAAGGCTTTGTGAAATGAAAAGACTTGAAACAAACACTGAGTTGCAGAACCATAATTTGCATGATGGTTCTCTCATTTCAAGCATTACGTACTTTACCATTTTTGTTCTGCACTTTCTTGTACCATGACAGGAAAGACTTTAATTAGGTATAGTTATATATGTTACCTCTTTTTATTTTACTAGTTTAGAGAACAAGGAGGCACCAGTCTCTATTAAGCATTATTATTTTTTTAAATTTATTGTCCATAATGAGTTACAACATTTAGTGGGCAAACAATGAGTTGTTATCCCCAATTCCCCGCTGCTCTCCCCTCCCCCCTCGACTGGATAACCTCCTCCATGGGTCGTCTGGATCACTCCTTGTGACAGGGGACCATAGATAGACTAGTAATCAGCCAGGTTCTCCTTTCCGTACCTCTGGATAGTCTCCCCCACCATGGCTCTCACAATCTTTCCGCCCCGTCTTCCGCATATTTCCCTAAGTCGTGGTGGATGAGTAATAAGTTTGCTTTAAGGTTGTGAGCTTAGGGGTCTTTGTGTCAAAAATCGTTGGTTTCTGTCTCACTGGCTTATCCTGTCTTGATTGAATAGCTGTGGCTGTGGGCCCCTTGTTCATCCAGTCATTCTCTGTGGGGTTCCATTTGGATCCTCCACGGTATGACTGTGGTGGGTCCTCTCTTGCCAGAATCTCAGCTATCGGCCTAGGGTCGGTTGGTAGGATTAGGTGAGCCCCAGCACTCTCGCTGCATCCTGAAAGATAAAAACACAATCTCCATCGGAGAGTGAGATCAGTGTAGGTTAACAAATATACACAATTTTGGATTACCAGGATTCTATTTTTAGTAGCCTCCCTGTCAATTGGTCCCATAGTGCATCTTGTTTTGGTCCCATAGTGCATCTTGTTTTGGGAGCCCAAAAATACGGGATCCGGTGCCTATCTCCCTGAATGCCAAGTTCCAAACAAGGGGTCCCTCTAACTGAGTGGAAAATTGGTCGAATTTGAAAGCTGTTGATTGTCTCCCCCAGGCCCAGGCTCCTCCATTACACCAAGTGCTCCTTTGTTGGTTCGCTCTTCCCTCCCAGAAGGAGGTGTGGTCAGCCTACTCATGGCTGCAGATTGTGTTTCGTGTCAATCTTCTCTGTTTACTCCAGTTGTCGTTGATTAGTTTCCCCTGGCAGACTGTGTAGTGCCTTCCAGCACTACACTAACTGCCTTCTAGGGGCTGGATACCATTCCGGACGTTGAAGGGTTTCTCGATGCTAATCAATGCAGGCTGTGGTTTCTTCAGTAACAGGGTTTTGCCTCAGGCCTGGAGAGAGCACTCAAGAGCTTTGACAGAATTCTGTCTTGTTGTTGGAATCTCATGAGTCACTTTGGTCAACAGCTCAGTGAGGGAAGGAACCAGTGGTTGGAACCAGGGATTGTCAGGCTGATCTAATTATTCACAGGCTTAGACTATCTCCCCTACTACTCATGGCCCCTCTTGCCAGGCGACGCTCACTACTTTCTCAATAGATTACATTATGCTCGTAAGGATTTTATAGTTTTGAACCTAACATGGTTTATCCTCATGCTTATGCCCAACCTCTCCCCCCATCCCTTACCCCTCATTCATAACCTCTCACTTCTTTCTACTAGTCTGCATATAGAAAACAGTTATCCTAGTTCAGGACCACATATGAGGGAGAATATGTGGCGTTCTATTCTCTGTTCTTTTGAGTGATCGCTTAGTAAGATCTGCTCAAAGTCAGACCATTTTTTCCTAAATTTTGATATTTCATTTTTCCTTTCAGCTGAGTAAAATTCCATCGTGTAAGTATACCACAGTTTCTCTGTCCATTCCTCCATGGATGGGCATTTGGGCTGATTTCAATTCTTGGCTATTATGAAATTGAGCTGCTATAAATATACTTGTACAAATGTTTCTGCATCGAGATGTGACATCTTGTGGATAGATGCCTAGTAGAGGGATAACTGGGTCCATTGGAAGGATTATGTCCATTCTGCTCAGAAGTCTCCACACTGCTTTCCATAGTGGTTGAACAAGTTTGCAATCCCACCAGCAGTGAATGAGGGTTCTTTTTCCCCCGCATCCTCGCCAATGATTGTTGTTGGTTTTCTTTATGATTGCCATTCTGACAGGGGTAAGGTGGTATCTCATGGTATTTTTGATTTGCATTTCCCTGATGCTTAACTATCCCTCTTTGCAGATGACATGATCTTATATATATCAGACACAAAGAGCAGTATTAGTAAACTCCTGAAGATGATCAATGCCTTCAGCAAATTGGCAGGATACAAAATTAACACACAAAAATCAGTAGCCTTTCTATATACAGAAGACAAGCATTCAGAAAAAGACATCAGAGAAACTGTCCCATTCTGTATATCCTCAAATAAAATTAAATACCTGGGAATATCACTAACCAATGTAGTGAAAGACTTATATAAGGAAAATATTGAAACACTCAAGAGGGAAATAGAGGAGGATGTAACGATATGGAAAGACATTCCATGCTCATGGATAGGTAGAATCAATATAGTGAAAATGGCAATCCTGCCAAAAGCAATCTACAGATTCAATGTGATGCCAATAAAAATTCCAACCTCCTTCTTCACAGACTTTGGAAAAATAATCTCCAAATTTATTTGGAAGGATAAGAGACCTCAAATAGCTAAAACTATTCTGAGCAGAAAAAATTGCACAGGAGGTATCACCATACCTGCCTTTAAAACATACTACAAAGCCATAGTAACTAAAATAGCATGGTATTGGCAGAAAATCAGACAGTCTGACCAGTGGAATAGAATTGAAGACCCAGCCTTTAATGCAAATAACCTCAGCTTCTTAGTTTTCGGCAAGGGTGCCAACAATGTATGCTGGGCCAAAGATAGTATCTTCAACAAATGGTGCTGGACAAATTGGATAAACACATGTAAAAAAATGAAAATAGACCCACTGCTTTCACCATGCACACAGATCAACTACAAATGGATCAAAGACCTCAATATCAAGCCTGTAACCCTGAACACCCTGAAAGAAAAAGTATGAGGAACCCTACATGAGATAGGAGTAGGGAACATCTTCCTGAGCAAATCTCCAGTAGCCTAGGAAGTACAACAGTCACTTAACCAATGGGACCTGATCAGGCTCAAAAGCTTCTGTACAGACAAAAACACCGTTCTTAAAGTCAATAGACCCCCTTCAAACTGGGAGATGATTTTCTCTAGCTACAACTCAGACAAAGGCCTAATTTCCAGAACCTACAGAGAACTAAAAAAAAAAAAAAAATAACAAGCAAACTGCCCCCTCACAAAATGGGGCACTGATCTCAACAGAGAATTCACAGAGGAGGAAACACAAATGGCCTTTTGTCACCTGAGAAAGTGCTCAACATCCTTAAGCATTATTTTTTTCATTGCTATGTTTGATATCTTTTCTGTATGTTTGTTTGTTCTTTTGTTTTTCAATGTAGGGTCTTATTCTAGCCCTGGCTGAACTGAAATTCACTATGTAGTCTCAGGGTGCCTCACACTCATAGCTATCCTACCTCTGCCTCCTGAGTGCTGAGATTAAAGGTGTGTGCCACCAAGCATGGCTTAAGATATCTTAAAAATATTCTTGTCAAGTTGCATATCAAACCCTTTGAAGTATTCTCGATGTGCTACACTAATCTATAAGTTCTTTTTTGTTCTTCCTTTTTTTTAATATTTTATTTATTCATTTTCAAGCAGAGAGAAAGAGAGAGACAGACAGAGAGAGAGAGAACGAGAACCAGGGCCACCACCTTGTGCATCTGGCTTATGTGGGTCCTGGGGAATTGAACCCAGGGCCTTAGGCACTGGAAGTAAGTGCCTTAACCGCTGAGCCATCTCTCCAGCCCTTTGTTCTTCCTTTTAATAACTTCTTTTTTGTCCTTCTGTAAACTTAAACCTATATATTAATTAAAAATACCAAACTAAGAATTTGTTACCAATAACATAACAAAATGATTTTTGTTTTGTTTTGTCTTTTTTTTTGTCTTAAATGACAGCTTTCTTATTTATAAAAGCCTGTTCCCTTCTGGCCATTGCAGGAACATAGTGATGGCATTGCTTCCAACAGTTGTACGTATATATTTTTAATGAAGAAAACTTATAATTTCAAGGGAAAAAGTTACCAGGAACCACCAAAATATGCTAAGAGAATTGTTTAGATTTCAGATATGGAGAAGTAAAAATAATGCTTCGGGTGTTTTTTTTTTTAATATGTAATGATACTAACCACCAATAGAAACAAATACAATTTTAAGAACATTTATATAGATAAATATAATTCAGATTGGTAATATAATTTGTTTTTATTTTCCATATTTATATCATAAGTGGTTCATCAATGATAGAAACATTGCCTGTGTGTTTATCTGGAATAATACTTTTTAATACCTTTGGCATAGGGTACATGTCAGAAAATATATGGCTATTATATTCAGCCACAAGCCACTGGGATGAACCACCAAACCAGGCACAGTTATGGGCAGAAGGGATTTATTGTAGTTACAGATCTAGTGGAAGTTCTCTAATGGCAAAAGAGGCTGGCCCTCTTTCACAGGTTCAAGGAGAGAGAGAGAGAGACAGAGAGAGAGACAGAGAGAGAGACAGAGACAGAGAGACAGAGAGACAGAGAGACAGAGAAACTATCACCTGCACCACACACACAATAGCAAATAGGCAAGAGGATCAGAAGTAAAAGGTCATTCTTGGCTACATATTATGTTTTAAGGCCATACCTGAGACCCTGTTTCATTTTCTATAAAAAGGCTTCAGAGACAGCTGGACATGGCAGCATATATCTGTCATTACAGCACCCCAAAGATCTAAGACTCTGAGGCTGACATAGGCAACATGGAAAGACTCTTTTTCAATATTAATTAATTAATTAATTGACTTCTTAGAGTTACCTTTCCTACCTTCCTTTGTTCTTTAGTTCTTCTATTCCTTCTGTCACATGATGCCACAGCATTCAAGGCAGCATTTTTAAAACTCAGGTATGGTTTTCACCAGTCACTGAACTGGTCACAACTAGATCTTAAACTTCCTAGGCTCTAGCACCTTGAGAAATAGAGTCATTCACAATAATGATATGTCTGTCAACAATATTTTGCATAAATATTGGTGGCTTAGGCTTATTAAAAGCTATGTGTGGGCTGGAGAGATGGCTCAGCAGTTAAGGCACTTGCCTCCAGTGCCTAAGACCCAGAGTTCAATTCCCCAGGACCCACATAAACCTTGGTTCTCTCTCTCTCTCTCTCTCTCTCTCTTTCTCTTCTCTCTTTCTCCATGCTTGAAAATGAATAAATAAAATATTTTAAAAAGCTATGTGTCTGTGAATGTACACTCTATGTCAATACAAAATGTGCACAACTGCAAAGTCATTTAGTGATATAGTTCCTAGAGTTCCTAATGTTAAGTAATTTATTACTATAAACATAGTATTTTCAATGACTTTGTCATAGTTAGCCAAGCACCCCTGGAATGAACCTCCAAACTAAACATAGTTATGGGAGTAAGGGATTTATTGAAGTTACAGGTCCTTGGGAAGTTTCATACACTGAATGAGATTGGCCCCTTTTCACAGGTCCAAACAGACAGAAGC
>PVHP010027968.1:0-23493 GCA_004024765.1 Zapus hudsonius
CAGGGAGGACCCATAAGGAACTCAGCAGACAATGAATGATGAACAAGGGACCTATAACCACAGCCATTGAATCAACACAGGATAGGCCATTGAGACAGGAACCAAGGATTTCCGACACAAGGACCTCTAAGCCCGCAACAATAAAGCAGCCTTATTACTCACCCACCACGACTCAGGGAACTAAGCGGAAGAGGGGGCGAAAAGATTGTGAGAGCCGTGGTGGGAGAGACTGTCCGGAGGCATGACACCCATCAGTGACAACACACTTGGGCCAGGAAGAATGGGATGAGTACTAAGATATACAGGATACCTTGCCACAAGGACTAATACAGACAGCCCACAGGGGAGGATATACAACTGATCAGGGATGGGGAGGGGGGGAATTGGGGAATTCGGGATAACAACGCATGGTTTGCCCACTAAATAATGTAACACATTATGGACAATAAATATATATTAAAAAAAAAGAAAAAAAAACATAAAAATAAATGAAAACATTGAATAGTCATCACTCTTAATATTTGTAAAAGAATCCTATTGTTCTTTCATTGATACCTGGTCATAAAAATATCTAATGGCTACTTTGAGGGAATCTAAACTAATTTCTTCTGAATGTATAGAATTTTAACAATCTGTAGTTTCTGAGCTGTATCATAGCACACCGCTCACAACATTTGAGAGCTGGGGAGATGGCTCAGCAGGTTAAGTGATTGCTGTCCAAGCAACCTGAGTTTGGGTCTGCAGCTGCCACGTGAAAGCCGGATGGTAGTGTGGGCCTGTAACGTCTGTGCTGGGGACTGAGAGGGAGAATCCATTGAACTTACTAATGAGCTAGTCTAGCTGAGTCAGTGAGATCAATATGTATTTTCAAGATTATTGAGCTAGGGATTTGAGGCAGTGGCAAACCCAGCACCAACAAAATAGAAAAAAATATGTTTTTAACATTATTATATAACAACAGGTTATACTCTTTTATCCCCTTGCCCTGACTCCTGTTTCCCTGGGGGCCCTTCTCAATGGGGTTATGATATTCACTGAAAGGGCATAAAGGCCTCATTCAGTCCCCATGGGACTGCAGGGGACCATGTCTCAGGGTATTCCTACCCTCTCTGTGGCTCTTACAATCTTTCCACCCCTCATCCACAAAGTTCCCTGAGACATGCAGGTCCGTTGGCAGTCTGATTTAGTGTTGAATTCTTTGTAGCCTCTGCATTTCTGCCTTCGTAGGTTTGGATTATTCTTAAGAATCACCATCTCCCTGGGGATGGTTGTCAGATTAGCAGTAAGAGCAGTATTCATGATGTGGCTTCCTCTACATTTTCTCCTGGACCCGGATAGATGTGGTAGAGGTGGAAAGTCTCATGGTAAACAGTGGACTACCTTCTGATTTTAACAGTGGCTCTAGGCTCACATTACCATCATTACTTAAATAGTTGCCCCTCTATATTTATGGAGATTAAGTGCCCCTAAACATAGCTATGACCAAACTTGCCAATGTGATGCTTTATTTCCTTACATACATATCTACAACACAATTTATATATTAGGCATAGTATAAGAATAATATTAACTGAACTTAGAGCAAATATTAAGTATACATCAATAGAAGCTATATAAGGTGCCTCGTTAGCACAATAGGTAGCATGTCAGTCTCATAATAGAAGCTATATAAACATAAGCTTGCTCTAGGAATCTGTACCATCCATGGTTGACTATGGGTAACTGAAAACACATAACACAATACTGTGAAAAATGCTTTGGATATTGTAGTTAATTGTAACTTAGGCTAAAAGTTTGGGTTTATAAAATTGAGATAACATTTGATATTTTAAGATATTTTATATCTGACTCCAACTTTGTAACTATGGATAGAGATGATGTTTAATATTTAATCTGGCTATCCTTCTAAATTATATAGAAACAAAGGGAATGTGGGTCTTAGGTTCAAGGTTTCAGATTTTGGTGATGTGAAACCAATGGCCCAAGTCACATCAAACACAAAGTGTGAAGCTTCCAAAAGTCCATATGAAGGGGAAAAAATCTTGTAGACAGCCAGTCAAAAGGGGCTGAGTTCTTTCAAAGCTTCGTTTTCAAGCCCACCGCCAGGAAGGCTGCTCACTCTGGAGAAAGGACTTCCTTTTGCAATTAATCCTTCTGGGAAGCAGCCTCAGATAACCCCTCAAGAGGAATGTCTACAGATTCCCAAGAGGAATGTCTACATATTCCTAAAATAACCAAGCAAGCACCAGAATTTAAGCATCACAAATTCTAACCTATCTATATATATAATATATATATACATATATATATATATATATATATATATATATATATATATATATATATATATATATAAAAGCTTAGCACTATCTGGATGTGTATCCTGTATCCTACACATCATACACATATGTGAAATGTTTGCTTAATGAATGGATGTCCAGTTCGTGTCAGATATATCAGCACCAGTAGCAAATATGATTTATGGTAGTTTTAATATTTTAAATATTCATGAATCAGAAACTTTATCATTTGAGAAATGCCTCACTTTATGCACAACATTAATTGTTACTGATGGAGAAGAAGTCTTCCCTTCCTGACGGTTGGACAAAATGCAGGGGGAGGAGTAAGGATATCTCATAACTCAGCTATGGAAACATGTTTGTGGATTTCCTAGGTCCTCGGTTCCTACCTCTAAGTTCAGAACAACATGGCCCTTGGGTTTGTAATTCGGCGAAATACATAATAATATCCATTGAAATGAGAAGGAGAAAGTAGCTAAGAATTAAAAAACCAAGTATGGGGCTCGAGTCTAGAATCTCCGCAGTTAATAATGATCAAACATCAAAAAATAATAGTTTATTCTTTTCTAGCATCTGAAATTCTAGCTTTAAGTTACCAGCTTTCTATAGCAACTTTTCAGGAAAAAAAAATCTTCCCTTATTGGTAGTGAATAATGTGGATCTTGTAATGTACACACACCTGAAAGGTATTCTACCTAGAAATTGCCCACATTTAAGTCACAAGCTCAAGACAACAAAATAAGCCAGAGACGTGTTTCATCACTTTTCAGATAAACTTGGTTCACCAACCTGGAGTTCAGAGACAGCTTGTGTGGAAGAGTTACCTTAGCAAAGAATTAGAAAGATCCCTTTTACACAGAAAATCAGGAAGATGACCAAACATTGTTTCCAATTGTCTTTGTGAACTTTCTTTAAAGTTAAAGGATTCTTTAAATCCTTTCTTTGGAGAGCCTTCCTGTATCCTTAACCAGCTCATTACAGAGTTGGATCCATCAAACGTGCTGGCAGTTAACAAGACATCTATGGCAGCCGGAAGCTAGACTCCATTTTCACTTATCAGCCTCAAATTTGACATTATAAAAGTGACTCAAATAATGGTACCAGTGCATTTATAAAAGGAAGGACTTGATTTCAAAATCATAGCAATTTAGAGTAAATTTTTTTTCAAATTAATAGGTTCTCGAAGCATAGACTCTACATTTTGAGTTTGTGTAGTGACAGGTGAAAGTTCCTGCAATAAAACCCTCCTCTTTTTGCTAACACTCTGTATTAATTACATTGCACGTAGTACAAATGAATGTTTCTTTATCAAAGGTTGTGCCTGCGATATAACCTGAATCATCTAAGTTTTTCAAAGAAAGAAATGGTCCTAATTAGCAGAGGGTCACACTAATAACTCAGTGACATTTTGGCTGATGTAGTGCCTGGATTCTTATTATATCTTTTCAGAAATTTAAAATGACCTTACATTTTCAGACAAGCTGAAATTCCATGGAGACATATAAAATAACTGAAATCTCACTTTCACCTAAGGGAAAAAGAACACATTTTCCAACAACCAAAAAAAAATGTTCTCTAAAACTCTCTCCTCAGATGTTGAATTATGAAAATGAGTAAGACATGAAAATAATAATTGGGAAGAGGAGAGGGGCCCGTGGAAGAGGGCGGGGACAAGAAAGGCTCATAAGAGGCTGTGATGGTTAGGTTTTGTTGTCAACTTGGATCTTTTTAATTATCTTTGGTGGGTCTCTGAGGCTGTTTACAGGAAGGCAGCCTCTCAGCAAGGGGCAGGATGTAAAGAAGCTCAAAGAAGCTGGAAGTAAACATCCTTTCTTGTGTGGGCAGTGCAGGAAGGAAAAGCCATTAAGTCTGGGGAAGGGTTGTAAGACCCCAGCCTAAGATTATATAAAGGAGAAGAAACTCTCTCCTTGGCTCCTGTCTGTTTGCTATTGTGTTTGTGGTGTAGGTGATGGGTTTTTCTCTCTGCTTGGACCTGTGAAAGAGGGCCAGCCTCTTTTGCTGTTACGGAACTTCCCCTCAATCTGTAGTTTCAACAAATACTTTCCTCCCCCAAATTGTGCCTGAAGATTCATCCCAGCAGCTTGTGGCTGACTATGACAGAGGTGAATATTATCAACAATGTGATACACATGTAGGGAAACATAGTAAAACATTTTATATATGAATATATGCCTAGACAATCCACATTCACAGATTGTTGGGACTCTACTAGGGGTATGGATGGGGAGACAAAAAGGAAACCTGAGAATGAGGAAAGTTAGCAGAGGGAAATGAATTTGATCAAAGTACATTATGTGCTTATATAGAAATACCATAATGAAACTCACTATTTGTACAGCTGATACATGTTTTTAAAAATCTCCTAAGAAATCCTGTTTCCTCTCTTTTAGAATTGTTTTTCTTTGGTCTCCAAAATTAGGGTTGATTCCTTAACACTGACATAAGTATAGATGCTTTAGTCTGGCTGTGCAAGGCAGTGAAAACGTCCAATCCCCTGACAGAGAAGGGTTAGGTGGAGAGAAGTTAGTCATCACTACAATCTAAGGCCTTCATATTTTTCTTTTCTCCAAGAAAGATGGGAAATACTTTGAAATCCCTGTTTCCTGGTTCTACAGCCCAGGGCAGAGCACAATGTTAGCCATACTGGACTGGTACACTCAGTCATTCCAGGGATCTATCTCCTCATCCTGAGGACAGAGAAAAAATGGGATCAGGAGGAAGGTCTTGTTTCTTCACTTAAGTCATTGAATTTATGACCATTCTTTGTTTTATTTTCCATTACTTGAAAATACCCTCAAAGGGAAAAACAAGAGGGAACGATCATGCCTAGACAAGGAGAGCCTCCCAACTCCTTTGCTGACTAACCAGTAGAGTCTCAAGGATTCCATTGAAAAGGTCCAACAGGCATAAGGAACAGGCAGAGGGAACTGATCTGAAGCCTGCTGGGCTGCTCCAAGGTCCTGTCACTGCAGGGAGTCATCTATGGTTTGTAGAATGTGAGCATCACCGGAAAACATCTAATTCTATCTCTGATTCCTACTTTTTTTCAGCTGGGATCAAAATTAAAACTATCAAAGCACATTATCTTAGATAACATACTTTCCTTGGGGCAGTATCTGCATGATGCTGTTTATAAACTTTATTGTCAAAAGAAAAGCTATGGAACAACCCAGTTGATAGTCCCCATAGTCCCATAGTTTTACAACATCCTAAAGAGCTAGAAATTGATTCATACTCCTTCGTGGTCGAGACAAACCAAAAGGAGACACAACTCCACTCCTGAATTTCTCAGGTATGTCTTCTGCTCATTGACCTGTGCCCACTCTGCCCAACTTCAGATATTACAAACCCACTGTTTCTCACTTTCCAGATATAGAGCAAATCTTTTCAATGAAAAAAGCATACTTTGAAGAATTCTGGTATTGTTATTTTTATTATTCTGTTTGTTAAATATGTATAAACACAAAACGAAACTTCCTTATGCTTAGAACTTTTGCTTAGAGCTTTCATTCTAAAACCAGAATTAATTTAATAATGTATACAAACAAAATTATAAAAGCAATAAACTTCAAGCTGGCAGCCTAACTTAGCATGATAGATGGTGCTATTATCCTTCAACTAAGTGTGAGTACGATATAACTGCTTTAGCACAGGTTATAATATTACTTCAAGGTATTTATATTATCCTGTGACCATTAGTGAATTCAATGTTTCCAAACTTTTCTTTCTGAAAGCTACTGAAATATCATAAATTGCACACTACACTGTGATGGCCTTTGGCATTTACCTGACATGAAATGCATCATTCATTTCTTTTTTTCTCTGTTATTTTCACATTTCATATTTAATGTGTTATTTAGCATAAATATTTTTCTTTAGACACCGATGCACAGGTTTATTAGTTTTTTTTTTGTTTTGGGGGAGGGTTTTGTCCTGTTAGGACAGTTTTTCTCTTTATAGGACATTTAGCAGACTGGGGGGCATTTTTTGATTGCTGTGTGCCTTTGGGGGAAGGGGCACGCACAACTAGTAGGTAGAAGGAAGAGATTCTTATATGTCTCTTGTGTATTTCCTCCACATTGAAACACTGTGTCTCTGGAGGGAGGTTATAAAACTAGGGAAGCTAATGAAATTTTTAAGACTCAGTGTTACACTCAGCTCCATGTTGCTAGGATGAACATCCACCCAGACACAGTTTAAGGGATTTATTTCAAACCTTTAAATCCAGGGAAAGTCCCACAATGGCAGAAGAAGCAGGATCTCATTCATAAATCCAGAGAGGAGAGACACCACTAAACAGCCACAAACAGGCAGCAAATCATCGGGACCGAGCAGAGCTCAGACTACTCTGCATCTCTTCAGGCTTTCAGCCAGGTTGGATGGAAATCTCAGTTACACGCTTTAATAAAATATCTGAGTCTGAGGTAGGGGGAACATACATTCAAACCACCACCCTTCCGCTCATAAAGATAAAGATTCATGAAGCCCTCCTCTACGCTATAGAATCAGTGAACACTTGCAGTGGAGAACATACTGGAAGCTGCTGCAAGTTGGCAGAGCTCCAATAATGGAGCTTTCCTGAGCTGTCACATGCTGGGGTGAACTCTGGTGATATAATGCCTCTGACTCACCTTATTACTATAAGGAACCCCTCACCATGCTTCTGTAAGCAACCCCAGCAAACTTGCTGGTTCACCAAGCTAGATGTGCGGGGAATTTTTTGTTCTGTTGTCAGTGACCTATGTGGGGTCAATAGGCATCTGTGCATGTCACCCAGTAAAAGTGATGCCACAATGTACAAAGCAAAGAGTGAGTTCCACCTCAATGAACCGTTTGGAGGAAAACAACGGTATTAAGTAAATAAGGAATCCAGCTATGAATGATTCTAAAATGAATTAACAGTAGAAAACATTTGCTAATCATTTGACTGTGATATAGTGCGAAAGAAACAAAATATACTGAATATATCATGGTTCAGCTTTATAACATTAGAATATTCATTCCCACAAAGGGATGATAGCAAGAGAGAATTTATGAACTAGAATCATTCATTAATTTACATGATATAATGATTAAGAATCCTGATTATATCTTCAGTCTCTCAGAAAATAGCGTTCATATATGACTAACCTATGATGTCCCTGGTTGACGGAGAGAAGATGGTAACAAATATAAGAAGGCAGTTGGGTAGAAATAATAATTTCTAATGCTCTATACCACAATCAAGTAACTGCGGTTGGTATCAGTTAATATATATTTTAATATAAATAGTAGATATGATTTTGAATGTTTTCAACAAAAAAATATGATAGAAGTTTGAGGTGATATATAAGCCAATGACCTTAAATGGATCATGATACGGTATATATTTATCAAAATTTCTCATTGTATAATTACCATAAGTAATTAAAATTTAAAAATAAAAAGGTATAATTACCACAAATAAAATTTAAAAATAAAAAAACAATTCAACACATGTTAAGTGACATAACATTTATAAAGTTCAATGTCTGATCAATATAATGTGTGTTTTTTTCTCCCTAGTAGTATACATGTGTGGTGATTTGATTCACACGTTCCCTATAAACTTATGTGTTCTGAATGCTAGATCCCTAGCTGTTGGCAATTTGGTAATTGTTGCCTCCTGGAGGCAGTGTGTTGTTGGGGGCGGGCTTATGGGTAATACAGCCAGCTTCCCCTTGACAGTATTTGGCACACTCTCCTGCTGCTGTTGTCCACCTGATGTTGGCCAAGAGATGATGTCCAGCCTCTGCTTATGCCAGGTTTTCTTGTGCCATCATGGAGCTTCCCCGCAAGTCTGTAAGCTAAAAATCAAACCTTTCCTCCTACAAGCTGGTTTTGGTTGGATTCTTTGTGCTGACTAGAACAATGTGTGTAATGGTTAAGTTTTGTTGTCAACTTGACCTGTTAGCAATCTGCTTGGACCAGTAAAAGGGGAGCAGCCTTTTTCGCAATTATGGAACTTCCGCTGGATCTGTAATTTCAATAAATCACTTCCTCCCATAACTGTTCCTGGTTTGGAGGTTCATCCCAGTGGCCTGTGGCTGATTACCACAATGTGTTTAATGGATTTATTAGGATGTCTACAAAGTAAACATTTATCAAAAATAAAGATACAAGAATATACTTTAAAAAGCTGAAATTCTTGCTGCAACAAAACTCAAGTGTAAAAACAATTATTACTTCAGTAACTTTTCAACATTTCCTGGCCAGTTACTGCAATTGGATGATCTTACAAATACACACTAACATAAGAGAGTGATCTATAATCAAGAAGTCATCATCTGAGTCTCCATTGGTTACCTTTGCCACCAGCTGTACAGTCTTATGAAAGTCAACCTCAAATATTCCTGACACTCACTTTTATCATGCAGATAGCAACGAGGGCTCTATCAGCTTGATGGTGGCTAAATGAGGTAATGTTGGGGGAAGATAGAACAACATTTGGCATCTGATAAACTGGAAGGTTTACTATAATCATTTCCTAATTTGAGCTCTTATGTGAGGAATAATTAAAAGATTACATAAACAGCATATAATTATTAAAACCTTATTTTTAAAGCACAGCTTGATGCTTGAAATGTACATTGTGCCTTGGGTAAACCATTCTCCTAATTCCCTCTGGACATTAGCTCTGCATATAATACTATTTTTAAATCAATTATTACTTTTTCATTAATTCAAAAAATAATCATGTGCTGAGCCCCTTTTCTGCTCCAGATGTAGTCTAATGTGGGTATGGAAAGAAGAATAAAACAGTTAGGAAGAAAATTATCTCTTCTAAAAGTATATTAATATGGGCACAAAAGAAAATGGCACAAAAATATGTTAAACTACAACCTGACTCGCAGACTTACTTAAAAATGTGCTAGTAATAGTCCATCCCAACTGATATGAAGAAAAACAAAGCAGGAACTGTAGTTCCCAGGCTTTTCTGAGTCAAGAAATCTCTTTTTGAAGTGATACATTGACTACAGATCAGACAATATTTCCAAGCATCTCTTATATGTATTCTCTCTCCCTCCCTCCTTCCTCTCTCTCTTTCTCTCTCTCACTCTCTCTCTCTCTCTCACACACACACATGCACATGCACTGCTATACATTGAAATCAGTGTTTTTCTTTTAACCTCACATAATGTTCAATAACACACTTAGAAAGTTTGACCTTAAGGTGGCTTCTAGTAAAGAAGTAGGTTAAAAAAACAATCCAGGTGCAGGAGGAACAGAACAGAGAACTGAAATTGTTCATGTTGCATTTCCAACACTCTTCCCCCTTGCTGGATTCCCTACAAGATACTGGTGAGACAGCTTGAAAACACTCTGAAAGTATTTGTAACTTCTGCATTGTGCCTAGGATTTGTCTGCTATGAGCTTCAAAAGAATATCAGAAGAGGTGAGGGCAGAAAGTAGAGCTTGGTGGAAATTTAGAGTTAGAAGTAAGTGATGCTTAAAAGTTATGAGATTTTGGGGTATAATGGTCACCAGTGGAGTAAACAACCAGTGGATCCTACATGCTACAAACTCAACCAGCCAGGCAAGATGTGCACATCAGTGCAATAGAGGCACACAGGCTACAGGGGTCATCAACTGCTCTCTGATGGGATATGCGGCCCACTCAGTGGGGATAGTTTATCTCTGGTACGGAGAACCAAATCAGAAGCTCTTGGTTAGGAAGGAGGCTCCACTGTTCTTTGGATACAGGAGAGGATATTGAGATGAGTTATTTGGTTATAAGCAAATAGGAAACATGACATTTATTAACTTGCTTGGAAATATATATTAGATCATTAGTTAATGATTTTAAATCTCCCAATATAAAAAGAAATCAAGGGCTGGAGAGATGACTCAGCTGTTAAGGTGCTTGCCTGCTAACCCTAATGACCTGGGTAAAATTCCCCAGTAACCACATAAGCCAGATGAACCAAGGGGTGAATGCATCTGGAGTTTTTTGCAGTGCCTGGAGGCCCTGGGATGCCCATTCTCTCTGTCTGTCTCTCTTTGCTCTATCTCTCTCTACTTGAAAATAAATAAGTATGAATATTGTAAAAAGAAATTAATTTAAACAAAACAATGTTAACTGAGCAGTAAAAATTAACATACAATTGTCATAATGTTCCCTTGGGGAACATTTGGATCTGCAGTTTGCAAGTTGCTGTCCTTGCTTATGACGCATTTATCACAATGATGAAGAAGTGGTCTGATGTGGCTTTAGTAACATTGATTCATGATTAATGAGTGTCCTCATTTTAGTACGACCTGGTTCTGTAACTTTTCAATCTGACAAAAACTGTGAAGTGTGTAATCTACCAGGAAGTTTACAAACTAACCTGCCAAAGTAAATTAGGACTAGAAAAATAAAATTAGACATTTCACGCTTTCTGATTTCAAACTATCTCTCAAAATTAATCAAAACAGTCGGGTACTAGCAAAAACAAGCAAACATATCAAATAATGAAACACAACAGACAGCCGAGAAACAAGTCCACGTACACACAACGAACTGATCTTCGACAAATGTGCCAAGAATATGCTTACAGGAGAGCACAGCTTCTATAATTAGTGTTGTCAACACTGAATTTCATAATGAAGTGAAGGAAACTGGATTGTTACACAAAGAACTATTACTCAAAGAAAACACAGAGAAAGGCCTTCTGTGGGACCCTGCTGAGGGGCACGGAGAACATAAGGTTAAAGGAAAGTTGAGGCTGGCCTGAAACCCCAATAATCTCATCCTTATTTGAGATTGAGATCAGCAGGAGTTCAGCCTTGTCTTCTTTTATCCTAAAAACTCCAGCCCCCTGGCAGGGCACAACAAACCCTGATAAGCCCAGGCACTTCAAGCCCTGAGTTTACAAAAGCTCACATGTCCCAGCTGTAATAACAACCCTGGAGAATAAAAGTTTAAAGGTCACAGCTCCTGTGCAGCCACCACCATCCGTTGCATGCCTAAAGACATGTAACCCCCACCACTTGGTGCTGAAAAAGCCCCCCAAGCCAACTTATCTATGCAAGCCAGGCATCCACAGGTTTCTGGCCCCTGCCAATCCCTTCATGAGATGTCCACAGACTACCCTGCCCCTACCAATCCCCTTGTCGCCTAAGCCCCTGCCTCTTGTTTTTCCTCTGTATAAACAATTTTTACCCACATAATAAAGGAGTTGTTCACTGCAACTGTCTCCCGGGTGGCTATGTCCGTCGGCTCACCGCTGTCCCAAGACTCTGCCCACCCAGCCGCGTGGATGAACTGGTGTGTTAGTGAACAATGACCCCCCAAGGAATCCATGAACCACAGCCTTCTTGGAATTGGTCTTCATATTAGGACAGGTTATAAAAGAATCCCAGGGAGGGAAAAAATTGAAACCTAGCCCCCTAAGGAAAAAAAAATACTGTTGTGTTAGAACTGATGTGAATTAAGTCTACTTTGCCTTTCTTAAATAAGTTGTATTTTAAGGTCACTTGTTATCACTTTTTTTTTTGAGGCAGGGTCTTACTCTAGCCCAGGCTGACCAGGAATTTATTCTACAGCCCCAGGCTCTAGAATAATGAATGTGTTCTGGGTAATCAATCCTCAGCTGATGGCAGTTTGGATTTTACAACCTCGATGGAGCTGTGTTGTTGGGGGCAGACTTTTAGGGTTATAAGCCAGCTTCCCCTTGCCAGTATTTGGCACACCTTCCTGCTGCTATTTTCAGTGCTGTGGCGGAGGTGATGTCCACCCCTCTGCTCATGCCATCGTTTTCCCTGCCAGGATGGAGTCTCCCCTGGAGTCCATAAGCCAAATAAACCCATTCCTCCACAAGCTGCTTTTGTTTGGGTTCTTTCTGCACAGCAACTAGGAAGCTGACCACAACACCCTCCATCCCCCTGAATTTATTCTCTCCCTCTCTCTCTCCCTCTCTCTCTCTCTCTCTCTCTCTCTCTCTCTCTCTCTCTCTCATATTTGTAGAAATCAATTGTATTAGCAAGATATTACAACAAATAATAGGCAATAAATCTAAAACATTCCAACCAAGAGAAAGACAAACTAATAGGAAGGCCTAAGTGGGAATTTCAAGACAGTTGGGACATTATGAAGAAATCAAACTTAAGAATCCTGGGTTGACAAGAAAGAGAAATATTTGGATCTACAGGTATTATTATAACTATATTTAACAAAATAGTAGAAGAAAATTTCTCCTCAAAAGGGAAAGAGATGCAAATGCAGCTGCAAAAGGTATTTAGAACACCAAAAAAGCAGAAAAGAACCTGTCCTCATTATATTATAACTAAACACAGAGACCAAAGAAAATATACTGAAAGAAGCAAGAGAAGAACCGTGTCACCTATGAAATAACAGCAGATTACTTAACATGAACTTTAAAAGCCAGAAAGTTCGGGATGATGTACTCCAAGTTCTGAGAGACAACAATTGCCAACTTGGAATACTAGATCTAGAAAAGTTATCCATGATAATTGAAGGACAAGCAAGAACGTTCCATGATTAAAAAAATAGGCTATAGGAATATGCGACCACTCAGCCAGCTCTACAGCAAAGGTTATAAAGACCAAATTAGTCAGGTGGAGCTAGAGTAAAGGAAAACCTTGTCTTGGCAACCAAAATCTTTCCTTCCTCTGGAAAGACTCCTGATAAAAAGTCAAAGGAGTGGTTCTGAAAGGAAGGCGAGCACCATTATTAGTTGAAATACTTCCAGTTTAAACCCTTAAAATAAACTGTAGCTTAAGAAATACCTATAGAGTTGATCTGTCTCTTTGGCAGTTGATGTTTTAAAAAGTCAAAAACACATTTAAGCATTAAAAAATATTGAAAAGAAATAGCTCCTGAATCAAACACCAAATTCAGATGAAGAAGGTTTAAGTTTAGTAGCAGTTATGTAAAGTGCCCTGAGTGGAAAAAAATTGCTTGTAATACATACAAATAAGAATTAAATTTTTGACAAAACTGAAAGTGTAACAGTAAAGTGGTTTAGCATATTTCAAAAGAAACATGGAGGCTTAACTCGTGTTCTCTGGGTCCAGCATCTGAATTTTTATTAAGAGAAGAAACCGTGCTGACACGCCACACTGCTTCATGTGATGGACAAACCACCCACCTGTGGAAACATGAGTAGGTTTTTATTAGTGATGTACTAGATAAACCCAAAGTATTCCAAACTGTCATAAACCATTACATTACCAGAAAGGAACACGTTATTTCAGTAGAAATAACAACTTAAAAATGGACACCTTTAATCCCAGCACTTGGGAGGCAGAGGTAGGAGGATTGCTGTGAGTTCAAGGCCACTCTGAGACTACATAGTGAATTCCAGGTCAGCCTGGGCTAGAGTGAGACCCTACCTCAAAAAACCAAAAAAAAAAATGGCTTTCAAATCAGCAGCTAAACTGCACATAAGCTTTTATTCCTGCAGTTGCTAATCTCTATCATAAAACTGAATAATATCAACTAGTAATCAACAGGAATAATAACTAGGGAAAGGAATTTAAATATAGCTATCTATGTTAAATTCAGAAAGGACACTTAGGTAATTGGACAATGTTTGAAAATTACCCCCTATTAATTGCAACATTGTACATTATTGAAGATGTTAATGACACTTGTCAAAATATTGTCATTGCAATTTTTGACATTGTCAAAATATGAATGAAAGTTTACATTATAGAACAGCTCACTCACAATGTAAGAAAGAAGGAAATAATATCAAGCCCAGGATTTAGGCTTGGGGAGAGGTTGGACAATAGGTAGCAATGCCTCTCTCTCTCTCTCTCTCTCTCTCTCTCTCTCTCTCTCTCTCTCTCTCTGTATCTCTCTGCTTGAAAATGAATAAATAAAATATTTAAAAATAAAAATAGGTAGCAATGCCAGCTGACGGACAAAATGTACAAGTAAGTTCACATTAAGGTGACCATGCTCAACAGTGTGATGCATATTTTAAAATTTTAGAATTTAAAATTTAAGATTTTTAAAGGCACTCAATATCATGAAATTACAAATATTTGAGATGATGTATCTGCTAATTACCCAAATTGATCATTACACATTGTATACATGAATCAGATTGTAATACTGTGTTCCATGTGAATATAATTGTTACATGCCAGCTAAAAATTAAAACTAAGGTTAAAAAATGATTTTTTTTAGAAAACGGTGACACTCTAGATGACTGCCAAATATTAGAAAACATGCTGTGCCTGCTTATATAGTTATCCATAATTAACAAAATACTTATCAATAATTAACAAATTCATGGTATTGTATTGATGTCATTTATCCATGAATAAATTGGCTTCTTTGTTATGAAATTAGAAGAATATTTTTAATTCTGCAAGTCAAAAAGTATTGGCTTGGTGTTTTTAACATCCCTTCAGTCCTACACTTCTTACTTGCCTCAAAGGGATGGTCTTATAGTCAGCTTTCTCTGTTGCTGCACAGAAAGAACCCAAGCAGAAGTGGCTTGTGGAGGAATGGGTTTATTAGGCTTAAGAACTCGAGGGGAGACTCCATCCTGGCAGGGAAAACGATGGCATGAGCAGAGGGTGGACATCACCTCCATCACAGCACTGGAAACAGCGGCAGGAAGGTGTGCCAGACACCGGCAAGGGGAAGCTGGCTTAGAACCCCATAAGCCCCCATCGAGGTTGTAAAACCCAAACTGCCATCAGCTGAGGATCGATCAATCAGAACACATTCATTTGTTTGTGGGGGACACCTGGCTCAAACCATGACAGGTGGAATGACTAGAAACAAACGACTAAGGTCCCCTGTGTGTCTCTCTGCACTAAAAACTCTATCTCGGTGATATTTGGCAGTAGCCCCCAGAGACAGACACGAGGCACGAGGTTTGATTTCTGGTTTCATAGCCCATCGTGATGGACAGCAACGGCTCTACCAAGCAGAAGCCATGTTTTGTTGGCTTGTTATGTTCTGTGTTTCCAGGCAGGGTTTTGCTCTAGCCCAGTAAAGATTAAGGCGAATGTCCTTAGCTCATCAGAATCTGTCGCTTCCCTTATATTGCCTACATCTAGGGTTGCTGAAAATAAAGATGACACAAAGGTTTAAGGCCGAAGAGGTGGCTCAGTAGTTAAGGTGCTTACCTGCAAAGTTCACTGACCTGGGTTCAATTCCCCAGGACCCACATAAAGCCAGATGCACCAAGTGGCACATACATCTGGAGTTTGTTGATAATGAGTGGCTAGAGGCCCTCCTGTACCCATATGTTCTCTCTTTCTCTCTCTTTCTCCCCTTGCAAATGAATAAAATAAAATATTTAAAAAAACTTTAGTACAGTGCTTGTCCTTGAAAAAATGCTGCTTAAAGAACAATATGTTTTGTCAGGATGACTGAGCAGCCTAAGAACAATGTTTATATACTTACCTGACAGGGGAGATGCCATTATCAAGAAGAGTGTGTATGACCACTATTACAACAACAGAGAGGAGAGAGAGAGAGAGAGAGAGAGAGAGAGAGAGAGAGAGAGGAGAAAATAGTGAGATGGGACAGGCAAAATAAGACAGGTCTGAGCTGTGATGAAAGTAACAAGCCTCGCTAGAAGTGAGGCCATCAGAGTGCCTTCCTGAAGATGCTGCGGGCTGGTTGAGACTCAGGAGAGAAGGAAACACAGAACAATGACAAGGGGTGGAGAACGAAGGAGGCAGGACGGAGGCTGTGGTCTCAGGATATGTGCATGTGATCTGTTGGACAGTGTCCTCGGAGTGGCCTCAGGAGACTTAGGGACCGAAAACAAAAAGTAGGGATAAAATAAAGGAAGGGTTCCCATAACAAAACAATGGCTTGGGATCTATTTATCAATGATAAATAAAGCAAAGCTTATTAAATTCAGAATATTTATGAACATGGCTAAATTAAATAATGGCTATTGACAAAAAATACATTATGGGATTTCTCAAATTGGATCTGTGTTAATAATCAAAACTAGAAGAATAAAGACCGCCTCTCCTAGTCCTTCAAGTGGCAATTAATGCAAGCCAAAGTAGTCAGTTCATGGTTCATAACTTTGGAAAATGGTTATTAATGATGGAAAATGAGGCTGTAGATATAAATTTTCATGCAATAATCCCAATATTCTATTGCCCATTTGTCCACCCTTCATCACCCTAGCTGTGAATAGGAGAAAACTCTCTTCTTACCTTCATCAACATTTTCTTTTCTTGGGCATGATAATGAACAGAGGAATAATAAAAAGTGGGAATGACGGGCGAAGGTGGAGCGATCACATGACAGAGAAAGGAAGTTACAAGGAGGAACCCTCAGCCCTAGGAAATAGCAATTAACGAAGCAGCAAGAACAATGAAAACCGTTTGTAAAGTTCCAGCGCAGGTGGAGTCCTTGAAGGCTCACATTCTAATTGCACTTCTTATTGCCAGAACTATTGTGTGTATGACTTGAGGTTGGCTTCTTCTCACAATGTCAAAGATGCAGCTGGGCACAATGGACCACCAAGCAGTAAGGGCTTTGGGGAGACAATCAAGGTGAAGTGCTTGCCCAGCATAGAAACCATAATGCCTGGCTCAAGGCCTGACTCCCACCATTTAGAGAAAATTCCTTAACCACTATGTGCCCATAAAGATGGAGAGTAACACACAGTAGTATCTTCCTATGGAGTACACCTAAGTTTACACACAGCCTTTGAAGGTGTCAAGAATGTTAGATTGTACTTAGCTGTCTGACAGAACAATCAAGGACTGACTGAGCAGGAAGCAATTACTTCCATGTATGATAAAGCCATGGGAGTCACAGAGCACTTCCAAACAGAGATTACAGGCTTGATGGTTGTTGTGAAGCAACATTAGGGAGGGAAGTTCAGGGCAGGAAAAGCAGAACAAGCAAGACTGATGGGAAGGAGTAGCTCTGTCCTCCAGGAGTGGAAGAAAGCTTACCCAGAGCCAAGGAGGGTGGAACCTCAAAATCCATTCAACTTCAGAAGGAGTAGCTCTGTCCTCAATTGTGGAAGAAAGCTGACCCAGAACCAGGGAGGTCAGAACCTCAAAATCTATTCAACTTCAGAAAATTAGTTTGAAAGCTTTTCAAACTGGAAACAGACTTGACTAGACCTAAGAGTAAGAGAGCATTTGTGCATCACTCTAACGGCCATTTGAGTGACAGATAACATAGCTGTAGTATCCAGGTGCATGGAAGGACCATGCACATACTGTGTAGCTGCTGACACTGGTGACTGAAATCCTAGCTGTATTGGGTGCTGTGTTGGGAACTTTCTGCATATCATTTCTAATCCTTAAAACAATTTTGTGAAATAACTCTTTGCCATTACACATGGAATAAACTAAAGGCCAACAAGTCAGGATACTTAAGCTAGTAAGAGGCTGCTGTAGTCAGCTCCAAAATGCCGGAATGAATATCCAAGCCAGGCACAGTTTATGGGAGAAAATGATTTACTTGAAGCTTACAGACCCAAAGTTTCATAGATGGTGGAAGAAACTCCCTTTCAGAGATCCAAGCAGAGAGAAAACTGCAACAAGCAAAACACCAGCATTAACACAACACCAAAGAGCAGCAAGCAGGGACCCCCCAGAGCTCAAACCTCTCATGCATATCTTTGGGCTGGAATTGAGATCCTTCCCCAGTGACACCTTAGGGCTGCACTCCAGGACCTGCCCCCAGTGACACCTTCTCAATCCAGGCAGGTCAAGACCCAAGTTACAAGCTTTAATAAAGCACATGAGTCTATGGGGGACATACATTCAAACCACCACAAGTCACAGTTGTGTGTTTCAACTTCCAGTTCTATGGATACCAGAGCCTCTTCCTTTACACGGCCACCTGCCAGCCTCCTCAGTTTGTCTACGACATTAATCTAAGTCAGACAACACAGAGGATCCGAACAAGAGTGTCAGTAGAGCAGAGTAAGAGGGTTACTAAGGTCTACACGCATTTAAGTTTGGGGCCTTGGAGAAGTATACATAACGGACTATGTAAAAGGGAGGATGTTTGAATCAGTTTTAATATTCCTAGAATGATTAATGAGTTTCTGAGGAAAGAAGGTACTTGATGAGAAGGATAATGGAATTGGCTTGATGATTTGCTTGAAGTGTCTTTGGGGCATTCATTTGAGATAGTCTAGCTGTAAGAAATGGTGCTGAGAGTCTAGTGGAGGTGTTAGTCTGCGTAGAGATTTATACAACACCAAACTTCAGGTGTGAACTGAGAATGCATAAGAAGAAATGTACACACAGGAAAAACAGGCTTTAGAAAGTAGACAGAATGAATAAGTACTACAGAAACCTACTTTTTTATTAGCTAATTAAATGGTATAAATCTCTAAAAGAGAGAGAAAAAGGTTAGGAATAAGTATCCTGCTGGGGTGGAAAAAAACTTTACCCCAAAAATATAGGCTGTTGCTTGTAAATCCCAGTGGCAGAAATAGGTCACCTACCTTCTCCCCACAGTGAATTGTTGGTCCCAGAGGCCCATGAGGCCCCCAAAACAACATGGGCCATTCTCAAAGCACTTGGTTGCCCACCAGAACAAGATGGTAAGACCCTATTGCTGAAGACAACATGGGCTGCAGTCATAGGACGTTGAGAAATCAACTTGGAACTGAGACAAATGCGAACTACCGGGGGGGGGGGAGGGCAGCTAAAAATCATCTACAGTGTGAACAGTGTGTCCCACAAACTACAAAATCAACCAGCTAGGCATGAGGTCGCCACCAATGTATTAGTGGCACATACGCTATGGGGCTAATCAACTGCAGTTTGATGAGCTGTGAGGCCCGCCAAGTGGGAGGGAATGCATGCCTGGTACTGAGAGACAAGTCCGAAACCTATGGTTTGGAAGGTAGTAGGCCCTAAGGAGAAGCCTTTACTGTTTTTTGTTTTTGTTTTGCTAAATTGAAGAGTTATGCCCACTAAAAAAGCTTTCTAAGTGTATAGTTACCCCTGTTAATGAATACTGCTCTCACTCTTGGTTAGAAAATCTGCTTCTTCCAAATGACTGCCAACACTTAGGAGACCTAAGACCCACCAAAATGACAAGAAGAGAAAGCCAAGTGCATAGCATAGGGCAATTCGTCTGTGTCGCAGCTCCAGGGCCCAGGAAAGATTACAGAGAAAGTGGAAGTTAAACACGAGTGTCACTCTTACTGCGGCCAGAGAACCTCTTCATGGAGAAGGGGGAGACAGCAAGGAAACTCAAAACTCATCAAAGTGGAAAACAAGAGGCTGCCCAAAACACAGCACTAGAGAAGACGTCTAACACCCTCCAGAGCTCAGAGAGCAGTGCAGAAGAGGACTTGGAAAGACTGTAAGAGCCAGAGGGTGGGAAGACTGGTGGATTCTTGAGCCACAGTGATTACAGACACCCCACTGAGGATGGCCTGCCGTGGCATGCAGGCAGGGCAGAGGATAACCAGGTGGGTACACAGCCAATTTGCAAAACATTTCTATGTGTAAGTTGCCAGTAAAAGTTATTTTTAAATAGGAGAAAGTGATAGAAGAGTTTTTGTGAAAGATAGTAGAATAAGGTTTGAATTCCAGAGGGGGAAAAAACAGCAATTTTAATTCTTGTCACGGTTACCTCAGTGTGCCAACTATTGATAACTATTGATTCATCAACAACATCTGTTAATGACAAACACCTTTCTGTTCTTGACTTTGTTTGGGGGCAGTGCCATGCATTAAAAACATATGAATTAACCAACTCCTTTTTTTATTTTTTTAAATTTTATTTATTCATTTTCAAGCAGAGAGAGAGAGAGAGCACCAGAGCCACCACCTTGTGGGTCTGGCTTATGTGGGTCCTGGGGAATTGAACCCGGGGCCTTAGGCACTGGAGGCAAGTGCCTTAACCGCTGAGCCATCTCTCCAGCCCCAACTCCTTTTTAATAGAATTAATTGACCATCAAAATCTCTCTACAAGAAAAAGGCAAATTTGCAATATTGTCACAAAGAATTTCTGATTCAAAATAAGAGCTCTTCAGAATTACTGGGACAGCCAGAACACAAAGAGCTCTCCTGCTTCCAGACTCCATTCAGGGCTATGACTACATCTGTGGACACAGTATGCATCTGTCCCTTTTGTGACTGAAATGAAACTGAATTATTTACACTGTTGATTTAAGTGCTCTCAGATTATAATTGCTATTTAATCACAACTAAATTGGACTTGGCTTTGACTTCCTGAGAAGAACTTTTATTTCCTTAATAATATATCAAATTTCTCTTTTACTTCAACTTCTGCCAAACATTTTATTCTATAAAGAAAGACAATATACAAAAATACCATTTTATGTAATTATGACTAAGGGGGAAGCAAATGAGATTATAGTTTATCTTCTTTTGATTTAAGAGAAATAACATTATTGTTAAGCATTTTAAAAAAAGGTTAAGACTACGTGGGAAGTGTAATTAGTGGTGAAAATCTTTTTTCCAACACAAATATCCTTTTGAATAGCAAATCAACTACACTAATACATAATCTAAAAATTATGAAACTCAAGTGCATCTAATGCTTGTGTCTAAATTACATCAGAATCCTGCTTTACAAACTGCATTATGTTGTTAGCGCATCCTTAGAATTCACATTCTTACATCCAGTTTGAGAAAACATTTCTACATTCTAACAAGGAAAAATAGAAATTGTGTTCTGATTGTGCTTGTTAATACCTTTTCGGGAATAATGATAAATGATGAATAGAAATGAACAAATGATTTATTTTTAAATGAAGAGATCCAGGTGTGGTGGCACATACCTTTCATCCCAGCACTAATTTAGGAAGCAGGGGTAAGAGGATCACCATGAGTTTGAGGCCAGCCTGAGACTACAGAGTGAGTTCCAGGTTAACCCCGAGCTACAGTGAAACTCAACCTCAAAAAAAAAAAATAATTAAAAAAAAGAGATACTTTATTGCATTACAGCATAAAAGCTGAGCTGGATTGAATCACTCTGACTCTTAGGCCTGCTTTGTCAACTATAAAATGAGTTATTTCTGAAAATAATTTCACAATGTTTTCTAGTTCAAACATGTTCGTGTGAAGTAGAAGTGTCAAGGCGTAGCAAGAGAGAAGACGCAGAGCAAATCTCCAGGATTTGCGGAAGACCATTCTGATAAGGTGACATCATGGGTCACTGTGCACATAGCTAAATCCAAATTCACACACAGCCCACCCAGCAGGATGGCTGCCCTGAGTTCTCTGCTGTGGACAGTCTACCACCGAGCTGATGCTTTCTTTAGTAGTAGTTCTTTACATGCGATGAGGACGTCTATACCAAAGCAGTCCTTGCTAATCAGAGCCTTTTAAACCACAGCACTTAACGGGAGAAGAAGGAAGCCACTTTCTTTTCTGTAACCTAAGGCAACTGAAAGAAAGTCATCGTGTTCTTCCCACTGTGCACGTTTTTTGTTTTCATTATTTTAAAACAAGCCCTACATTGATGGTTTAAAGTTTTTGCTGTATTTCCCATAAGGACACTGGAGTTCTGCTCATCGGGTTTCTTTTCAAGGTCACTGACAAGGGCATTTGAAGCACTCGCAAGATAATTCTGTATTTGGTTTAAGAGACAAAAGTTGGACTCAAATATGCATGTTGAGAAACACTACAAAACTTGCATTCACTAGTACCCAGGACACAGGGAGATTGAGGGAAATTTGCAGAAGAGGGGGCGGAAAGAATGTAAGAGTCATGGGGGGGAGAATAACTAATGCATAAGAGGGAATGTCACCATGGATTCAATGGCTTTATCTAAGAACCTAGGATACTGAGCATATTGTTGTGTTAATATATATCATTTTAAGCCAATAAAAATGTTTAAAAATGAAAAAAAAAGTCCTGTTCAGAGCTTCACTCTGATGACTTTTTATTGCTTAAAGGGCCATAGGGAAAAACACTGGGCAATAAGTAATTAACTGCACCTCACTTAAGAGCTTTATCACACAAGCCAGATTCTCCCAATGGCATTAACTTATTTAAAGTGAATTACATGTGACCAAAAATAAAAAATGGGTTCCTAAAGTTCAGAAGGAATTTGACTTGTTTTAGTGCATAAAGAAGGTGAGGGCAATTCTCATTGTTGAGCCAAAAGTCATAGACGGATGGGTCATAGAATAATTTCACATCCCTCGAAAAAGACTGAAAACTTTAAAAACATTACCACACACACACACACACACACACACACACACACACACACACACGCACGCACACTCGCACGCACGCGCACACACACCCCTCAAGGATCAGGACCAAGGAAGTGATTACAACAAACAGCAATTATCACCAAATGTTTCTGCAAGGTATCTGATTAAATTTTGAAGATATGCTGAGACATGTCATTGCTCTCATATGCTTTGAAAAAATATTGAATATATAACAAGTTGATAGGAAGACAAAGATAAAGAAAGATAATTTTTATCCTTTTAGGCTAATTTCCCTGTTATTAAATATCTAAAGTTTGCTTTATCATTTCGTGTCAAACTTATTTGCTTAAATAGTACCAAAATATATTATTTTTCTGACCAACTATATTGCAATACCAAAATGAATACTATTTTCTATCATAAGATAAACTATTGGACTGTCTCCTTTGAACACCATTTTGGCAAATTTAAACATACTTTATTTAGACAACATTCATAGACTTCCTTGATAGCATTCTGTAATGCTCACTTTTTTAGCATATCTAAGAGGTTCATAGTTTATCACTGCCAATTTGAACAATTATTAGTAGTTATATCACCTATTAAAAGTAGCTATTGGGGGTACCAATGCAATATTTGCCCATACAATGTATCTAATTTTGAATAATATATATGTGTGTGTAGCTATTGGTCATAATCTTATATTTATTTTTATATAAAATATTAAATAAGGTTTCAAATAGTATTTAAACATAAAAATTAATGCCTATGAGATAGTGATTAATTATATATAATATTACCCAAGATATTCAAATATTATTTAATGAAAAAAAATAAATATACATTGTAGTTTAATTTTTAATGCTGATGCTATGAAGTTTTCCTGACAACAAAAGATTTTATTGAAGATCTCAATGAACTATCTGATACTTGAGATCATCACTTCACAACTTTGCAATAAAATCAGAAGTCATTATTATTTAAGCCAGTAATACAATCTCCTAAAGGAAGACTTCCAACAGTTAATCACCATAGCAGTTATT